>PVIC010000277.1:0-109161 GCA_004025085.1 Thryonomys swinderianus
TTGCTTTGTAGATCATGCCAGCCCTGAGCTCACTAAGTAGCCCAGGCAAGCCTCGACACAGGAATCCTCCTGCCTCTACCTCCTGAGTTCTGGGATGACAGGCGTGAGCTACCATACCTGGCTGGGACACATTCTTTTGTTTCTTTTTTTTTGTTTTTTGTTTTTTTGAGACAGCGTCTCACTTTGTAGTTCAGGCTGGCTCTGAGCTCACTATGTAGCCCAGGCAAGCTTCGAACTCAGCAATCCTCCTGTCTCTGCCTCCCGAGTGCTGGGATTACAGGCATGAGCCACCATGCCCGGCAACTGGGACACATTCTTTTTTTTTTTTTTTTTTTTTTTTTTTTTTTTTTTTTGCTTTTTTTGGAGACAGGGTCTCGCTTTGTAGTTCAGGCTGGCCCTGAGCTCACTATGGTGCCCAGGCAAGCCGCTGCGAACTCAGCAATCCTCCTGTCCCTGCCTCCCGAGTGCTGGGATTACAGGCGTGAACCACCACGTCCGGCATTGTGGTATGTGGTGTTGATTGTTGGTGGGCGTGTCTCCACGCCCAGCATTATATGTGGTTACCAGGGATCGAACTCAGGACCTTGCGCTTGCGAGGCGGGCGCCGGAAGCACTGAGCTAACCCTCCGGCCCTGGGACACATTCTTAATCAACTTCTGTTTAGCAGAACTGGGGCATGATGGCAAACCTTTTAGAAAGTGAGTGCCCAGACTGCAACCCCAAACCCGGTTATATATCACAAAGTGCCAGCAATGCAGCTAAACCTAAATACTGTTGTTTTAGTTCTGAAAAAAGCAACTGTCATCTGATTCTTAGCTGCTGGAACAACTTGACTTGTGTGTTCAGAGAGAGGGCTTTCTGTGCCAGCTATGGCATGTGTGCCATTGGTTTACCACCACTGTCCTGGGGTACCAGCACCCAGGGGAAGTGCTTTACCACTGAGCACATCCTTAGCTCAAAACAGGCACTTTTGAGAAAAAAAATGGGTTATGAACTATGCAAGGAAAAGTAGCCCAAACTGAAGCGTGTGTAGTGTAATAGCTTTGAAAATTACAAAAACAACCAAACCTGGGCCAGAAATGTAGCTTGGTGCACGACGTCTGCCTGGCAAGCACGGGTCTTAAATTCAAGCCCTGGTACCAGAAATGAGTGAATGAATGAATGAATAAATAAATAAGCCTATAACCTACAGTAAGAAATGCATTGACATCACGCGTGTGTGTGATTGAGTTTCAAAAGTAATACTATATGAAAAAACTGCTTGTTGTCTCTCTCTCTCTCTCTCTCTCTCTCAGGTTCTAATGATTGAATCTAAGGCCATGTACATCCCAGGCAAACTTCCATTTCACTTTTTAAACACCTTTAGTATGCACAGTCTGAAATACATTCCTGCTTATACTTACTTGGCCAGTTTGAAGTAATTTTTCAAACCTGGAAATATGCCATGTCAGAAGCTCAGGTTAGACCTTTCACCCAGATTATACCCAAACCTACTTTATCTGTTGTTCTATATTTGTTTTTTGCTGAACAATTTGAGAATGAGTTACATAGGTCTTGTCCCTCCACCCACTGTGGCTGTATGCACGTCTTTCCTAAGAACAAGGACATTCATTTATGTACTTCCTGTACAACCACAGTTTAATTATCAAACTAAAAAAAAAAAAAAAAGTAACATTGGGCTGGAGATTTAGCTCAGTGGTTCCGGCACCTGCCTCACAAGCGCAAGGTCCTGAGTTCAATCCCCAGTAACCACATACAATGCTGGGCCTGGTGACTCACACCCACCAGCAATCAATATCACATGCCACAGTGCTGGGCGTGGTGGCTCATGCCTGTAATCCCAGCACTCGGGAAGCAGAGACAGGAGGATTACTGAGTTCAAGGCTTGCCTGGGCTACATAGTGGGCTCAGGGCCAGCCTGAACTGCAAGGTGAGACCCTGTCTCAAAAAAAAAAAAAAAAAAGTAACATTGATACAACACAATACTATCCAAGGTACAAGCTATTCTAGAATCTGACCTATAGTCCTAATGAAGATCTTTTTAGAAAATGTTTCCCCACCGCAGGACCCAGTCCAGAATCAGGCATCACGTTTAGTTGTCAGGCTTTTTTTTTCCCTCTGTACTGAAAATTGAACCCAAGACTTTCACACTGAGCCACCCCGCCACACATACTTTTTTTTTTTTCTTTTTTGGAGACAGGGTCTTGCTTTATAGTTCAGACTGGCCCTGAGATCACTCTGTAGCCCAGGCAAGCCTAGAACTTAGCAATCCTCCTGCCTCTGCCTCCAGAATGTTGGGATTTGTTTTCTTTTTGAGACATGATCGACCTGACTTGCTAAGTTTCCCAGGCTACACTTGAAGTTCAAATCCTCCTGCCTCCTCTTCCTAGAGTACTAGGATTACAGTTGTGCACCACTGTGCCTAGCTTTGAATGAATACTTTTTGGGTTTTTTGTTTGATTGGTTTTAGGTTTTTGTTTTTGTTTTTGTTTTGAGACAGGGTCTCACTTTGTAGTTCAGGCTGGCCCTGAGGTTTGCTGTGAGTTTGAGGCTATCCTGGGCTACATAGTAAGTTCAAGGCCAGTCTGAACTACAAAGTGAGACCCTGTCTCAAGAAAACAAAAAATGAAACAAAACAAAAAAAATAAATTACAATATAAGCCTTTATCTGAAATAGCACCATGGATCTTAGAACAAGGGTTGACCACAGAGGCAGCATGTGGGTCAGTGACTCAGCAACTACATCGCTAACTGGTAAATACTTGGGGAGCTGGCCAGGCAGGGCTGACTTAAGGACGCAGGTCTCCGACGACAGACATGTGTATGGGACCGTCCCACTGTCTCCTGCATCTTTTCACAGCTCTTTTTTTTTTTTTTTTTTTAGACAGGGTCTCACTTTGTAGTTCAGGCTGGCACTATGTAGTCCAGGCAAGCCTCGAACTCAGCAATCCTCCTGTCTCTGCCTCCCGAGTGCTGGGATTGCAGGCGTGAGCCACCACGCCCGGCACTGTGGTATGTGGTATTGATGGCTGGTGGGTGTGAGTCTCCATGCCCAGCATTGTATGTGGTTACTGGGGATCGAACTCGGGACCTTGGGCTTGCGAGGCAGGTGCCAGAACCACTGAGCTAACCCTCCGGCCCTTTTCACAGCTCTTAACAAAACTACTTTAATGGGCAGGGTCCTCGCTGCCTCCCATACATCGCAGAGATGTGTGAAAAGCCTCCCTCGACTCCTCTTGTAGGTATTGTACTATTAATACACTCAGCAAAAGTGACCCTCTGTCCCCCGCCCCTGTGCAGACCGCCCACTTGCCAAGTTAGTGAACTGACAATCAGACGTCAGCTCTGGCCAGATGTGGCAACTCACTGCGTAAGTCATGACAGGTGTGTAGAAAATGGGCCTCTGACAACCCAGCCTGGGTTTTGTGCTGTGTTATCTGTCAGAAGAATGGACAAGAAAAGCCAGAATTTGACAAATAGTCCAACCCGCAGATCCTATCGGCCCGGCATTCCTTTCCATTGCGATTCCTAGCAATGCAGGAACCTATGAGGAAAAAGCGAACCCAGCACTGTTTGCAACCCGGACCTGGAGCTGCTCATGCTGGAGCTGGAGCGTGGCCCTGTGCCCATGGAACCTGAGTTCATTCCCAGGCTTTTTAGTCCTGTGAGGTTCAGGTTTTCTCCACCCTTCGCTGCTGTCTCTGGTGTGTGCCCAGACTAAGGCAAAAATGTGTGTGCTTAGTGACCCAGAAACGAAATCATTAACTTGCTAAGTATCTGCAGAGCTGGGATAAGGAGGGCTCAGAGGAGAGCCATGGAGCCCACGCCTCCAGTGGGGCCAGTGAAGATGGCCGCATAGGCACAGCTGTACTCAGCTTTGTGGCTTCTTGGGAACCCAAGGCCAACCCTAAAATCACTGGGAATCAGAAATTCTAAGCAGCTACAATCCACACCATCAAAGAATGTTGATTGCATTTGTCTGGATCCCTATCTGGGGAAACAATGAAACGTGGGAACACATCTGATTTTTAAAAAACACAACAACTTTTGACCTGTGGGTTTTATTCTATTTGGTGTGTGCATTTGCACAAACACCTCTGATCTAACTAGATACAAAGCTGAGCATTTGGCACATGCACGCCTGTGCACACATACACAATGCCAGACAACACTTGCAAAGTAGTTGCAAACAAATCTCACCAAACAATGGCTGTGGACTATGGCAAGGATTCAGGCCCCTGCAAAGGGCACCCGTAAAACAAACCTTTGCGGTGCACTCGGGACACAGGAGGGTTCTTTGTGTGAGCTGCCCTCGGTCTCTCGCTTGCCCGGGGTGCCTGGCTCATGTTCACAGGCCTGTGCCCAGTGGAGCTGGCCTGTGTCACCGAGAGCTGAGCAGACAGAGCCAAGAGGCAGGGAGCAAAGGCACCCTAAGAGGAGAAGCGGCGGGAGCAGAAGAGGGGCTGGGAAGGCGGCCAGGGTGGGAGCGTCCGTGCGCCTCAGCTCGGGAGCGCGGTCGCCCGTGCTGTCCCTCTCCATTCACGAATCTACGCGGATCCCAGGAGAGTTCAGATCCCCAAGAGGCATCTCCAGGAATCCTCACAGGCAGGCTTGCAGCCAGCACACTGAAGCAGAGAAAACGTTTGTGAGGCTGAAGGATCACAGACCTGCTGCCAGAAGCGCAGCCACCGTGACATTGTCCTCTCATCACTGAGCGACGTGAAGGCTGCCCTGCCCGGAGCCTTTCCGTCACAGCGTGTGCCCTGCAGGAGAGAGCCCGGCCGAGTGCTGGCGGCAGCCTGATCATGCTGTGGCGTGGACGTTTCCTTTCTCTCTCCTCTTTAGCTATACAAAGGCAACGGATGGTTAAGGATGGATGAAATATTTAACAGTGGCCATGTATAATTCATCCGCGTTGACGCTCACTTCCAGCCCAACGCTCTGCTCTCAGCTCGGGGCTCTCAGGACGTCCACTCGCTTGTCTCCTCGGCAAGCTGGCGTTGTACTGAGCGTTCCTCTCTTCTTCCTGAGGCTGGTTGTTCTTACGTTTCTCACTGGAGTACTCATTCCTAGCTATTGTTTTCAAGATGGGCAACAAAAGTAAGAAGGAAAACTTGCAGGCAGGAAATTTTTTTTTTTTTGTACTCCAGTCTGGGTTCCTTCAAAAGTCACACCTGGAAGGAAGAAAATATACTCGTGTATGTCAATGTTGCTTAATGAAACGTAGAGTGGGGCCAGAGATTTAGCGCAGTGGTTCTGGCTCCCGCCTAGCAAGCACAAGGTCCCTGGTTTGATCCCCAGTACTACAGATGTGGTGACTCATGCCTGTAATCACACCACTCGGGAGGCAGAGGCAGGAGGATTGCAGAGTTCAAGGCTTGCCTGGGTTACATGGTGAGCTCAGGGCCAGCCTGAACTACAAAACGAGACCCTGTCTCAAAAAGAAAAAAAAAAAAAAAAAAAGGAAAAACAGAGTGGATTAAGAAACTGTGTGCCGGGCTGGAGGGTTAGCTCAGTGGTTCGGGCGCCTGCCTCGCAAGCGCAAGGTCCTGGGTTCAATCCCCGGTAATCACATACAGTGCTGGGTGTGGACTCAACCCACCAGCCATCAATACCACTCAGCACATACCACAGTGCCGGGCATGGTGGCTCACGCCTGTCATCCCAGCACTCAGGAGGCAGAGACAGGAAGATTGCTGAGTTCAAGGCTTGCCTGGACTACATAGTGAGCTCAGGGCCAGCCTGAAGTACAAAGTGAGACCCTGTCTCAAAAAAAAAAATCATAATTCAGAGGTAGCCACTCAAGTTTTTCAGTATATACATCAAGTATGTATTTTGATAAAATCAGGGCCATAACACATACAATCTGTGGTCTGACAGTTTGCTGCAGTGAACAGTTTTGTAAACACAACTTTTTATTCATTGTCCAGTTATTTCCGTGGGAGAATCCCTGGAGCACTTGTCAGGTCAAAGCAGGTGCATTTTTTTTTTCTTTTTTAGAGACAGGGTCTCACTTTGTACTTCAGGCTGGCTCTGAGCTCACTATGTAGCCCAGGCAAGCCTCGAACTCAGCAATCCTCCTGTCTCTGCCTCCCGAGTGCGGGGATGACAGGCGTGAGCCACCACGCCTGGCACTGTGGTATGTGGTATTGATTGCTGGTGGGCATGAGTCACCACGCCCAGCATTGTATGTGGTTACCAGGATTGAACCCAGGACCTTGAGTTTACGAGGCAGGTGCTGGAACCACTGAGCTAAATCTCCGGCCTTGTTGCAAATTTTTTACTAATGGTCTTTTTCCATTTAAGATCCAGTCCAGGATACCAAGTTACATTGAATCACCATTCATTTTTACAGTGTAAAATTTAATTTATGTAAGAATCCCCTTGTTTGGGCCTTTAGTTTATATCTGTTTTTGCCATTACAGTGATATGGCAATCATAATTGTATTGACAAGTCATTTTTCATATGTAGAAATATATTTAAATTCCTAAAAGTGGTTATACACACCTGTAATCCCAGAACTCTTTTTTTTTTTGAGACAAGGTCTCGCTTTGTAGTTCAGGCTGGCCCTGAGCTCACTATGGAGCCCAGGCAAGCCTCGAACTCAGCAATCCTCCTGCCTCTGCCTCCTGAGTGCTGGTATTACAGGCATGAGCCACCACGCCCGGCAATCCCAGCACTCTTGGAAGATGAGGCAGGAAGCTTCCTACTTCAACCCCAACTTGGGCAATATAACAAAACCTTGTCTCAAAACAAAAAAAATTAAAAAGTGAGAATGTAGCTCAGTGCCAAGTCTCTGGGTTCAGGCCCCAGGAGAGAAAAAAATTCCTAGAAGAGGAATTACTGAGTCAAAAAGCCTATGCTTTGCCAGACATGGTGGCTCATGCCTATAATCCCAGCACTCAGGAGGCAGAGGCAGGAAGATTGCTGAGTTTGAGGCTCGCCTGCGCTACACAGTGAGCTCAGGGCCAGCCTGAACTACAAAGCGAGACCCTGTCTCACAAAAAAGAAAAAAAAAGGATGTATTACTTCAAGAAGACTGGCTCCCTCAGGATCCCAACTTGTCCCTGGGCAAGGGCATGATGAGCATTTTCATCAGGAGTGTTAGAATACCACCTTAGGCTTCTTCCTGGTACTTTGTCTTAAATCTATGTCTCCCATTCTTTCTTCCATTGTTGGTATATACAAAAATCTTTGGTTCTGGAATTGACACATTTTGAAACTTTTTTTTTTTTTTTTCGAGACAGGGTCTCGTTTTGTAGTTCAGGCTGGCCCTGAGCTCACTGTGTAGCCCAGGCAAACCTCAAACTCAGCAATCCTCCTGCCCCTGCCTCCCGAGTGCTGGGATTACAGGCGTGAGCCACCACGCCCGGCACTGGGGTATGTGGTATTGATTGCTGGTGGGCGTGAGTCACCACGCCCAGCATTGTATGTGGTTACCGGGTATTGAACTCAAGGCCTTACGCTTGCAAGGCAGGCGCTGGAACCGCTGAGCTAAATCTCTGGCTCCACATTTTGAAACTTTTAAAGTTCAAATACTTTTATTTATGTTTGCAGTTGTCCAAAATAAAAAGCCTCTGCTGTGTATGTTTGGAGAATATTTAGTCAAAAATGATGCTGACTGAGGTGTGGTGGCACATCTATAATCCCTGCACTTGGGAGGCTGAGGCAGGGGGATCGCTGTGAGCTCAAGGCCAGCCTGAGCTACTCAGTTAGGTCCTGTCTCAAAACAAAACAAAACAAATACTCAATGATGCTGTATTTCATCCTGTGCTCTTTTAGAATTAAAATTTTTCTCTTTGGATTCGTGTGATCTGTTTTTTCAGTGCTGGAAATCAAACTCAGGGTTTTGTACATGCTCTGCACCACCAAGCTGCACCTCTATGCCTGATTATTTTAAGATATTGAAACAGACTTCCTGGAATAATCTTCATTTGGTTATGATGTGTTATTATTTTCAATGTGGCTCTAGGTTCTACTTCCTAATATTAAAATCTTCTATATAAACACTCATAAGAGAAATGTGATTTTCCTTTTTAATGTTTATCAGGTATGATGTCAGCTTCTCTTGTTATATGCTCTCAAGCACTCCAAATCATTTTTATTTATTTATTTTTTTGAGACAGGGTCTCACTTCGTAGTTCGGGCTGGCCCTGAGCTCACTATGTAGCCTAGGCAAGCTTCAAACTCAGCAATCTTCCTGTCTCTGCCTCCCGAGTGCTGGGATTACAGGCATGAGCCACCATGCCCGGCACTGTGGTATGGGGTATTGATTGCTGGTGTGCGTGAGTCTCCACGCCCAGCATTGTATGTGGTTTCCGGGGATAGAACTCAAGACCTTGCGCTTGTGAGGCAGGCACCGGAACCACTGAGCTAATCCTCCGGCCCCTGTTGTTTGTTTGTGCTTTTTGAGACAGGGTCTCGCGTTGTAGTTCAGGCTGGCCCTGAGCTCACTATGGTGCCCAGGCAAGCTGCCGTGAACTCAGCAATCCTCCTGTCTCTGTCTCCCGAGTGCTGGGATTGTTTTGTTTTGTTTTGAGACAGGGTCTCACTTTGTAATTCAGGCTGGCCCTGAGCTCACTATGTAGCCCAGGCTAGCCTTGAATAGCTTCCTATAATTGTTCATACTCTATTTCTACAGTTATTTTTGCCTAATGTTTTCTTATTTTGTGTATTTGAGCCTTCTCTTTTCTTTATTAGTTTAACTTGCTTTTCATTTTATTATTCCCTCTAAATAAGTGATTTGGCAATTCATTCATTCTACTCTTTCATTTTCCATCTCAATACTCTTATTTTTGTGAATTCCTTCTCCCATCTTCATTTGATTTATCATTTCTATTCTAATTTTTTTTTTTCTTCAGTACTGGGGATTGAACTCGGGTCCTTGTGCTTCCAAGGTAGGTGTGGTACCACTTGAGCTAGATCCCCAGCCCTCTATTCTAATTTTTTTTTTTTTGAGACAGGGTCTTGCTTTGTAGTTCAAGCTGGCTCTGAGCTCACTATGTAGCCCAGGCAAGCCTCAAACTCAGCAATCCTCCTGTCTCTGCCTCCCGAGTGTTGGGATGACAGGCGTGAGCCATCACGCCCGGCTATTCTAATTTTTTAAAGAAATTTTTATTTGCCAGGCACGGTGATTAACAACCAGCCAAGTGTCCCTCGGCCGAGGGATGAATAGGGAAATGTTCCACATAGCAGAATATTATTTGGCCACAAAAAAGCATGAAGTACCACGAGGACTGGGGGCTGACAAGGAGTGTGAGATTTCTGTCTCTGCTGATGTGAATCTCCTAAAATCGACTGTGGAGAAGGCCACACAGTTCACTGGGTATTCCAAATATTCCACAGGATGGTATGCTGCAAGCAGGTGGCTTGTATCACATGCAGATTATATGTCAATTAAGCTGCTAAAACACTGTTTATAAACTTCTGGTTTAAAATATGCCAAGTGTTGTGCCAGGGATGGTGGCACATGTCTGTAATCCCTGCACTCTGGGAAGCTGAGGCAGGAGGATACCCAGTTTGAGCCCAGCCTGGGCAGTTTGGCAATTTAGCTAGACTCTTGTCTTAACAAGTTAAAAATAGAAAGGTTGGGGGTGCAGCTCATCGTGAAGGCCCTGGTCCAGCCCTCAGTACCTGTGTATACACAGTCGCTGCTCTTTGCCAGATGGTGGGGACACAAACATGAACAGAACAAACCCACCTACTGCCTTCACAGAACCAGTGTGCAGGTGGACTCCAGGTCATACTCTACTCTGTGTCATCTTTCAAAGAAAATACTTGTAAAACAAAACACACCTGAACAGTGGCAATGCATGCCTGTAATCTCGGGTACTTGGGACGCTGAGGCAGGAGGATCACAAGCTTGCGGCCAGCCTGGGTACCTTAGTGGAATCCTGTCTCCATAAAAATAAAAAGGGCTAAGGATGTAGTTCAGCAGTATTGCATGAAGCCTGGAGTTCAGTCCCCAGTACTAACATAAAATAAAATAAAATTTACTGGGCCGGAGGGTTAGCTCAGTGGTTCCAGCGCCTGCTTCGCAAGCGCAAGGACCTGAGTTCGATCCCCGGTAACCACATACAATGCTGGGCATGGAGACTCACGCCCACCAGCAATCAATACCACATACCACAGTGCTGGGTGTGGTGGCTCCTGCCTGTAATCCCAGCACTCGGGAGGCAGAGACAGGAGGATTGCTGAGTTCGCGGCGGCTTGCCTGGGCTACATAGTGAGCTCAGGCCAGCCTGAACTACAAAGCGAGACCCTGTCTCAAAAAGCAAGAAAAATAAAAATAAAAATAATAAAATAAAATTTACTGACATAAAATAAAATCTCAGGGGGCCGGAGATGTAGCTCAGTGGTTCCGGCGCCTGCCTCACAAGAGCAAGGCCCTGAGTTCGATCCTGGTGACCACATACAATGCTGGGTGTGGAGACTCACGCCCACCAGCAATCAATACCACATACCACAGTGCCGGGCGTGGTGGCTCATGCCTGTCATCCCAGCACTCGGGAGGCAGAGACAGGAGGATTGCTGAGTTCTAGGCTTGCCTGGGCTACATAGTGAGCTCAGGGCCAGCCTGAACTACAAAACGAAACCCTGTCTCCAAAATAAAATAAAATAAAATAAAATAAAATAAAATAAAATAAAATCTCAGGGCTGCGACTGTAGGTCTGAGGCCTCCGTTCCTGGAGCGCTGCTGCTCCAGCCACACGGTCCCCGCAGACAAGTCCCCTTAGGGCCGCTAGCTTCCCCCAGGGCAGTGGGAGCGTGTCTGTCTTGCTTCTTCACTTAGGATTTTCTCCATCTCCTTTAGAGGGTTAGCTTCGTTTGACCAGCCCTCCCGTCTCCGGGATGATCCCCTTTGCTTTATTCCAAATCCACTGTAACCGCCCACCTCGGAAGCAGCAGCCCAGCACTTCCTCGGGACCTGCCCACCTCGTGCGGGTAGATGTGATACAGGATGTGTCCACCAGGGGGGGCCCTGCCCACTTCGCGCGGGTAGATGCGATACAGGATATGTCCACCAGGGGGCAGGAGTGTGTGTTCGCGTACATCAGTGCCTGCGTGTAGGGGAGGAGGGGCGGAACCCAGGGTTTCCTTGTGTTGCTAGGTCGTGGTCTCCACCCGCTGGCTTCAGTCCAAGCGGGAAGGAATCCTGGGGCCGATCTAAAATCCGGGACGCTCGGCCCCCGTGTAGCACAGTGCTGGGCATCGTCCACAGCGCTGTCGTTGAGTGGGCCCTGGAGCTTAGCAGGGACCCAGAGCAAGGCCGCCGGCTGAGTGTCTGTAGGGCGATGTCGCTCTGGCCCGGGTGGGGTCGGTTCTGTAGCAGCCCCAGGTTCGTTGAATCGTTGTCCATGGTTTCTCTCAGGGAGTCCGAGCTTTCCAGGCAAAGCAGCGCCAGCCCCTTCAGACTGGCATCCCACCGCTGCCTTTGGATTCACTTTGACTCACTAGACAGCGCTGAGAGCATTCGTGGTGACCAGGGCTCTGCCTGGCAGTTTCTCCCGGCACATATTATCTATCTCCTGCCTCCCTTTAGTCTGTCAGTATCTCGCTTCCAGTGTAGCATTTATGGAGCCTGCCCACTCTGCCAGCCAAAGATGCGATTTACATTGACGGTCTCAGCAAGTCTCGGTAACCTTGTGAGCTGTCTCAGCCGCTACCAGTGAGTGAAACTGAGGCACAGACGGTAACTACTGAGGTCGCAGCGCGTATATGGGAAGCCAGTGTCTGAACCCGCCCATAAGCTCCCCTCCGGGGCTGCCCAGCTCTCTATATTGTGTTCAATTTTTAAAAAAGGAAACACTCTCATTCTTATTTGCTTTTTAGCAAGTATATTATTGCATTGCTTTAAATGAACTCAAAGTCAACTAAAGAAAGTCATGTGAATACTGAAAACAAAGTTGCTACATCCTCATTAAAATAAAAATATCACTTTTTGTGGGGGCTGGAGATTTAGCTCAGTGGTTCCAGCGCCTGCCTGGCAAGTGCAAGGTCCTGAGTTCGATCCCAGAAACCACATGCAGTGCTGGGCATGATGGCTCACGCCTGTCATCCCAGCACTCGGGAGGCAGAAACCAGGAGGATTGCTGAGTTCCAGGCTTGCCTGGGCTCCATAGTGAGCTCAGGGCCAGCCTGAACTACAAAGTGAGACCCTGTCTCAAAAAAAATCACTTTTGTGGGTAAATTTCATTGTGTCTGTTTTGGCCAGTGTCATAAGCATAGGCCCCAGTCAGCTTTTTGTTAGTAGTACGGTTGACCTTTTCCTATACGAGGTGAGTCATTTTCGAAGGTCCTATGTTACAGAGTGGTACACCACGTTCTTGCGAAACAGAAGAGCCTTGGAGTCCTGATGAGCAGTGACAGGTTCTCAACACAAAGTAAACATGTTCAAATATCTCCAAGAGCCCGGAGAACGCCGCTTTTCGCGAACACCAGCTCCAGACACGGCCTCTTCTCAAGACAAGCCGTGGACTGGACCCCGCCTGGGAGCTGCAAAAGGCACCACCGGCAAAGGGCACCGCAGGATCCCGACCTTGCAATTCCGCGTCCTTCAGACACGACTGCATGCTGCAGGGGCCCACTCAGGAGCGGCTGGCGCGAGGTGGGGCCCCACGGACCTCAGGGTAGGATCGCCCACTTCATGGCCCCCAGGGTGGCCTCCTGGCCCGACTCTGTGAAAAGAGAAGAATGCGGCACCGGGAGCAGCTCAGCTCGGGTTAGCATCCGAGGCGGCCTCACCACCCTCCCGCTGAGGCCACACGCCCGGGCAATTACGTCTCAGTCTTAGGGGTGGGGTCTGGGCTCATCTAGAACCCTGCGCGCCCGAGGCCTGAGCCCGAGGAGGTAAGCCAGGCGCGCCTGCGTGCGAGCGTTGTGACCGGGCCCCACCTGGGGCTCGGGGCCTGGCCGCCACCCGTACCCCGCAGTCCAGGCCAGGGAAGGCGGCGAGAGAAGCAGCTCCGAGCCCCGCTTGGGCGCCAGGGGGAGCTCGCGAGAACGCGCCACGGCTCCCTCCCGGCAGCTGGTTCAAACTGGTTTGGGCAGGGTGCGGCCCCGGCGGGCTGCATTCCAGGCCTCAGACTGGCAGCCTGCGCTGGGGCCTCCCCGAGGGCTGGGGACCCAGGCCAGACTCTAGAGCCAGCGTCTTGCTTGGGTCAAGGGCCCCGCACCCCTGCGGGGCTGGGGAGTTTTGCAGATTTGGCCCTCTGTTTAAAACCCTGTCTTCAGCAGAGTCCCTGTGTGATGCTGGCCGCAAAATGCAGCCCGTGGTGGAGGTCACTGTCAGATTTGGAGATGCATCAGAAGCAACTGCGTGACTGGTTTAAAGGGGGAGGCCCAGCATCTACCCCCACCCCGACTCCCATTGAGAAAGTCAGGGGAAGGGCTCCGGGTACCTGTGTTCTCAGCAAGTCCTCTCAAAGACACACTGCACGTTTGGAAGAAAGAAAGCTAGAAGCCCAGTGACTGCGGCCAGGTGGCCCAGACGCGAACCCTGGGCGCTGTGAAGGGTGCAGTCCCATCCCCAGCGGTGGGGTCGGCAAACAGCACATTTAACTAATATCCTGTGCCATTCCTGTTAAGCATCACTGAGACCGACATCAGCTGAAGAAATTACACCCTAGAACGGAGGCCCCGCCCCCTCCCTCCCCCACCCGGAAGTAACCACTTTCCTGGGTGTGACCAGCGCCCTCCCCAGCAGTTTCATACCTTGGCCACAGAGGTTGGTATCCACACAGAACCTGGCGCGTGCCTTTGCCTGTTTTAAGAACTGTTGACTGCAGCGAGCCCTGAGGAACCTGGGTGAGCGCTTTCTCCCAGCCTGGGTTCCTGGCGTTTGCCGGTGGCGTGGTTATATTATAGGCAGAAAAGTTAGTTAGACATGTGGTAGGCAGATAGATAGGACCAACCCTTGAAAGGCTTGTAAGAAAGGAAACCCTTATCAAAGTCAACGCCATCGACGAAAAACTACACTCCCAGATAGCAGTGACTAACAGGCCTCATTTTCCTAGGAGGGAGGGTCAAGATCCAGATCCAACCCCTCCCAAGAATGCAGTGATTGCAAATCCTGCGGGGTATAGGGCAGGACTTTGGCCCCCCGGGAGATGTCTCCCAACCTAAAAGCCCTACACGACTTGATTCCACATTGGACCCCATTTGATCAAGGTTGCTGTAACAACTGTACTTATTGCAAATCCATTGGTTAACCATGGTTTGCCCAGTTCTTTTTTTTTTTTTTTTTTTTTGAGACAGGGTCTCGCTTTGTAGTTCAGGCTGGCCCTGAGCTCACTATGTAGCCCAGGCAAGCCGCCGCGAACTCAGCAATCCTCCTGTCTCTGCCTCCCGAGTGCTGGGATTACAGGCGTGAGCCACCACGCCTGGCTGCCCAGTTCTTTTAAATCTTATTGGAATCCCCCACTTCACTCATTGATTGATTGTAGTCTGTCCACTTTCTTGAATCTTACTGGAAGCCCCCTATTTTGAGCCCACCCCACCTTATGAGTTTGGTCCATAAATTCCCCCTGGAAAAGGCCATTCTGGGTTCCCCACCTTTGTGGCTTTCCCTTTCTGCCTTTCTTAGAAACTTTCTTTCTCAATAAAATTTTCCTACTCAAACCTCCGTCGTTCCTAAAATGCATTCTTCAATTTTAGAGAACACAAACTCGCGTTTCAGGTTGGGAGCGAGGCCTTGGTCTCCTGTATCAGTTAGCGGCACTTGGGTCTATTTGGGAGAGCTGAGGCCAGTTCAGGGCTCGTCCGGAGTATCCTGAGGGGCTGCGGCTGGCTGGCAGGTGGGCGTGGGATGTGTGGGAGTCTCCCAGCATGAGGAAAAATCATTCTCAGTGGCCAGTGAGTCTTTATAAACCCCTTTTCCTAAGCACCCGAGACCCAAGTGTTAGCCAGGAATTTTCCAGAAAAGGACTATGGCCTGAACACCTGAATATTTGGGTGGAGATGCTGAGAAATTGGCAGCGGGCAGATATGGAGTAGGAAATGAACAGTAATGGACCTAAAAGGTAGATCAAGTAGTGTTTAGATACCCCCCAAGGGAAGAGGGTGAGGAGTGTCCTGTGTATTTATTCGTAACCCTAAGACCAGGCCATTAAAAATTTTAGTATTTTAAAAAGAAAAGTCAAAACTATAGACTTGGCCCGGAGGGTTAGCTCAGTGGTTCCGGCGCCTGCCTTGCAAGCGCAAGGACCTAGGTTCGATCCCCGGAAACCACATATAGTGCTGGGCATGGAGACTACATCCACCAACAATCAACACCGCATACCACAGTGCCGGACGTGGTGGCTCACGCCTGTCATCCCAGCGCTCGGGAGGCAGAGACAGGAGGATTGCTGAGTTCGCGGCGGCTTGCCTGGGCACCATAGTGAGCTCAGGGCCAGCCTGAACTACAAAGCGAGACCCTGTCTCCAAAAAGCAAAAAACAAAAACAACAACAACAAAAAACTATTGACTTACTTCCCTGTGTAATTTTTCAGTGCTTTCCTTACTTGCCTTGCTTTGAGGAACCTTCCCCCGCCTTTCAAGCCGGTGGCCTCGAACTCGTCTAGATGAATCGCAGCGTGGAGATCACACCTGGTGCGCTTCGGAGCGCCCCCCCCCCCACCCGCTTACCTTAACAGCGGGCCCTAGGAGGAAGAGCAGCTCCACACAACTGGCCTCCCTAATTCCCCGGACTTTCCTCCCCGCAAAAACTAGCCTCTTATGTAGAACTGGCCGGGCTGGCTGGGAGCTCACCGCAGAAGAGCTGGCTAGGGCAGCGGCCCTTTCCGCACCCTGGATCCCCCCAGGGATCTGAAAACGGCCGCCGCGGGCTGGGGATGCAGCTCCGTGGGACAGCGCGAGGCCCTGGGGTCCAAACCCAAGCACCAAATCCCTTCCCCCGGGATTCGGGTTAATCTCAGTTCCGCTTGGGTTCGGGATGGGAGCCACTGCCATGTCGGAATGTAGCGTCCGTTCTTAAACTTGGCTGGATGTGGGAATCCCCTTGCCAACTCCCAGATCCACCGATGCTTAGTCCTCAAACCCTAAGAATTGCGTGTGGCCCAGGAGGGGCTCGGGCTTTGGAAGTTTTAAACCAGCCCCAGGTGACTGTAATGCGAGTTTGCGAACCACCAGTTGACTTGCGGTGCTGGGCGTGTGCAGTGCTCGCCGAGAGCCACTGGGTGGCGCTGCCCGCTCAGCCGGAGCTCAGAACCAGCCGGCCGGCCGCAGGGCGCGCACCTGCCCCGCCTCCGCCAGGCTGGCCTCCGGGCATGCAGCCGGCCGGGGGCGGGGCTCCGAAGCTGAGACAGGCTTCTGGACAGCCTAAACTATCCGATCCGCAACCCTCCTGATGCTGCTTGTAGATGACGACCGGCCTCAGCCGGTGCCCAGTGGGATGCGCGAGCTCGCGCTCTTCCTGACCCCTGACTCCCGGCCAGAGGTAGGGCACCGGGAGGGGAGGGAGCGAGGTCTCGAGGTTGGGATCCGGGCATCCAGTCACGCTAGGAGTGGGGCGAGGGCGAGGGCGAGGGCGAGGGCGAGGGCGAGGGCGAGGGCGAGGGCGAGGGTCGCCCTTGCAGGGGCGCAGCAGGACACGCTTGACCTTCCTGCAGCCGACGTTCCTGTCCCGGGACGCATCCACTCCTGGGCCGCGCTCGGCGCAGCAACCCTAGGCCAGGTGGTTTCTGGGGTCGCCGCCCCGTTCTGCGCCCTCTCCGAGAGCCGTGCAGATGCGCGGGGGCCGCGTGGGTGCCGGGAAGCCCCGAGGCTGAGGTCCGCTGCAGTTGCTAGGAGGAAAATACCACGTCTGTGCCTGCACTTTCTAATTTAGAAACATAAATAAAAAGTAGATCTAAAACTAGACTCTTTGCTTCCAGCCAGAGGCAGTCTGTTGACAGCGTTGTGAAAAGTTACTTATCCAAGTTAAGCAGCAGTTACTTAGGGACCCACGTCAACCCAGTCTCTTTACATAAAAAAAGCTGGACAGGAATATTTTAAATAGTAAGTGCCCCCTCTGTCTTCTTTTTTCCACTTCAGCACCAGTTCCCGGAGAACCAGCACTGTGTGGTGTACAGCATCCCCAGGGCTTAAAATGCATCGACAGATGCAGGTGTTTATATACATGTTAGAGACTTCATGATGTAATAGTTTTGCAACTTGCTTTACTCAAAATAACATGGACAAACTGGCAGTGAAAGGTAGTGGTAAAATCTAGGGCTGCTTTTTTCCGGTGATGATGTAGAAATAGAGTGGTGGATGGTTTGTGAGTAACCAGCTACTGAACTGAACACTTCAAGGGTGAACCTTACAGATTTCCATGCCAGAATGTATGGAAATACAGCGCACCCTCGACTTACAAACTCCATTAGTTCCTGAAGGCTGGTTGCTACTCAAGTTGGTTGTAAATCAAAACAGCTGTGATCTGGATGTTTACCTGGGTGCAGATAAAAATAACAAGAAGCAGATGAATTTTCAATTAACCTAATTAACCCAAGTTCTTATATCAGGCTGGTTGTAACTTGAGAGTTCACTGCACATTTGAGTCACAAATATGAACCTCTTATGTAGTATTCAGCACCTTATGAACAGGATAGGAAAGAGGTGAAAAAATTTCACCATATTTAAGTAATTATTCAAAATATTTTCATATATAATCAATGTAAAAATTAATGACACTTTAATTCTTTTAGCCTGTCTTTTGAAATCAGGCCTTAAATACTGAATTTTGGGCCACCACATTTGAAGTGCTCTGTGGGCTGGTGGCTTCATCCGTGATGAGATGATGTTGCTCCTGTTTCCTGTGTGCTGGCAGCCTGTGTGCTCTTCACAGACTGAGTCACGCGCTGTGGCAGTGACCTAGGGGCCAGGATGTGGCCCTTTGATACAGCCCAGCAGACCGAGGCTCTCACAGAACCATGACCCCAAGTGGATACAGAATGTACAAACCATTTGTAAGGGGTTCTGAGCTGTCTCCCTTTGCCAGATGGACCCTGCAGGAGGCCTGGCCCCTGATGGTGGCCCAGGGGCTCAGGGATGGGTGTCTAAGTTGTCTTCAGGGTCTCTCTGGTTCAGACCTCCTGGGTGTATCTCTTGTTTTTCCTGTTCTCAGCAGCAGTGCTAGTCTCTGTGCCCAGTGGCGGAACTGCAGCCTCGTTTTTTTCCCTATTAGGGGCCGTCTTGTGGAGAGACTGTGTGTGTTCACTTTGTTTGCCCACTCGGGGCTCCTTTAACTTGGAAACAGGTTGGCTGAGCTCATTTGTAAGGGACATAATGAGGAGCCCCAGCTCCCCGTGGCTCTGTGCGGCCATAAACTCACTCAGAGCACTTGCTGAAGTTTATTTACCAAAAGAAACAGACACTGAGCCGGAGCGGAGTCACATGCTGCCTCTATTTAAAACTTAATTCATTAGCAGGTCCCCAGGCTGGAAATGTTTCCAGGTGGGCAAATGAGCCGGAAAAAGGAAGCCTGCTTCAGGCCCAAGGCCAGGCGGCAGGGCCTCCCTCCTAGGCATGGCCATGATGGGTTTTTGAGTGGACCACTTCAGCCCAGCCAAAGCCGGCCCCAGGGATGTCCCAGGTGTCCTAGCGAAGTGGAACCCGCTTCACACGACACTCGGAGTGCTCAGGCCAGGACCTGAAGATCCCACAGGCGGAGAGACACGGGGTGGGGGGACCTAACTTGTGATACCTCAGATCTCTATGTTGTAATGAGTGCCCCAGGCACGCCAGGGGGAGGTGTCACAGGGTTTCTGAGAGTGTCTTCTGGTCAAGGGTAGGGAAGCCTCTCTAAGGAAGCTGAGATCTGAGCCTAAATAGGAGGTGATATCTTCATGTGGTGGTGGTCCCGGAGTTATCCTTTTAGGTGGGCCTCGAAGCATGAACAGGAGTTGGTTGGCCCAAGGACAAAGTATTGTAGGCAGAAGGCTCTTGGTAGGACAGAGCAGGGTTTCTTGGAGAAGGAGCTGCTGGTAGGAGAGTGGCATAAGACAAGTGACTAGTGAGGCCTGCAGAAGCTGCATCCTGGGCTGGCAAGTTACTATTTCCAGTTTGTCTGTCTGTCTCCATTTGAGCTTCCTCTTCAGGGAGAAGTCTCAGGGAAGGTCCTTGGAGCTGCCTCGCGAGGGCTGGGGCAGAGGGATGTTCCTCTGGGTCCCTGTGATTCATGAGGAATGGGCTCAGGGGCACCCATGGCACAGCACAAGTGGCCATTGTCTGAGCTGTTTCTTTCCAGGTGCAGCCAGATTTGTTTCTGGAGCTGGGAGCTGTGTAAGTTTAGCCTGAAGGCGGGACTTGTGGCTTTGCATAGCCTCACACCTGGGACCTTTGTCCAGGTGAGCAGCACTGAAGCTCAGAAGCATCTGTACAAAGTCCAACAAAGTTCTCCAGAGCCAAATTCGAGGCACAACATGTGAAGTCATAGTAGGAGAACACCAAAGTTAAACATTGACTGCAAATCATAGTTTCTGTAGTGTCTGAACCGAAACTAAAATAGGTAGAAAAAGCCGACTGCTTAAGATATCATTCATCCTGTGGAGAGAAGCTACTGCCATTGCCAGCTTTTATGAGCTAATTGTCTGCATTCTCAGCAATAGAGATGAACATCTTTGTGGAATTATGGACCATTTTGTTGTCCAATGAGGATCAGACTTGAATCAAATTGAACAACCCCATTATGGCCATCGCCAATAAGGTTCAATGTCAAATTCTGGAGGAAAGGAGAATTACAAAATTATTGGACCCCCTGGGGTGGGGATTTAGCTCAAGTGGTACTGCACCTACCTTGTGAAGCACAAGGGCCAGAGTTCGATTCCCAGTACCACCAAAAAAATAAATAAATAGAGAGAGAGAGAAATTATCAGATTCCCAACTTTTCTTCATACAGTTTGAAAAGGTGAAGAATTTTTCCATCTTCACATTTTGGTAGAGACAGCCAAAGCACATGGTTCTTTTTTTTTTTTTTTTTTTGCTTTTTGAGACAGGGTCTCGCTTTGTAGTTCAGGCTGGCCCTGAGCTCACTATGGTGCCCAGGCAAGCTGCCGCAAACTCAGCAATCCTTCTGTCCCTGCCTCCCGAGTGCTGGGATTACAGGCGTGAGCCACCACACCTGGCATTGTGGTATGCAGCGTTGATTGTTGGTGGGCATTTTATGTGGTTACCGGGGATCGAACTCAGGACCTTGCGCTTGTGAGGCAGGCGCCGGAACCACTGAGCTAACCCTCTGGCCCAAGCACATGGTTCTTGATTACCATGTGAATCAAATTTTCAACAAGGTCAGACATTGTATATACTATTGGAGTGTGGAACCCAGAGTTCTAGACTGTATTTCCTTTACCAAACTCCAAGTCGAAGAGCCAGTGAAATTCATGTTGACTTACATCCCTTCCTCCCTTCTAGAAAAGAAGCAACCAGAGCTGGAGTGGTTGTGGACGAATATCCAAGGGTATAAGGTCAGTCCTCAGTCGTGGAGAGCCCAAGAAATTTGGGGAGGAGCACCAGGCTGACTTTTAAAGTTCTCAAAAGACTACTTGTCTGAAAATTCTGGTACTGTGATTAACACTAAAACCAGGTTGAAGATCTAGGGTTCTCATGAACTGGCTTGTGAATTTGACCAGAGTGGCCCAGGATTACCTGGTGGTTTGCCACGACTCTGGAAGTCATTCCCCAAAATTGCATCTAACAGACCTCCAGGATGAACAGCTACAATCCTGTCTATGTAAGCAGCATGTTGGTTGGATGGTGTCTCATTGCCAGGATGGAAAAATGTATGTTATTTGGCCTTGAAGCTATAAGGAAGACCAATTTCAGGAGGCCCCTGCCCCAACATTTCCTTCTATGGCTGTCAGGTAGACAGCTGAAGACTTTCCTTTCAAAGACTTCCTCTACAAGATGATCATCTGGTGGGAGGAGGGAAAATGACAGGGAAAATGATGGAATCTGCTGAGGCCATTCTAGGCAGTGAGGTCTGTGTGGATCAGAAATGCAAACCCTACCCAGGGGGAAACTGATTCCCCTCATTGTGACGAGCAACACCAACATGTATGCGGTGGTCAAGGGGAATTCAACACCAGTGGCCGCACCAGGCCTAGGCATTTAAATCTGAATTTATCACCATTTGCTGCCTGACTTAGACAAACGGACTAACAAAGCAAAGACTTTCCTGTGGACCTCTGTTAGAGGACCGATCACTTAACCGATGTGACTTGAATGCTTTGGCGGGAAGGCGGAGTCAAGGGAAGCCCCGCCCCTTCCGGTACCAGAGCGGATGTAAGGGAAGAGCAGGGCTTTCTGGGGCTCCGGCCGAGGTCGGTTCGGGCCAGTCGGTCTGTGGAAGGTGTGTGTCACGATGTTCAAAGTATTTGGGGTTGGAAGTCATGAAAACCCTTTGAAAGGTTGTGAACTCGTGAGTACGCGTCAGTTAATGCTATGTTTTACATCAAGTTACTAATACTTTCCGTCTGAAATGTGACAAGAGTATTTGAAGATGGGAAAATTTCTCACATACTCGGTTTTTTACACCTATTTTTTTCCTCAAAACAGATTTATTGGTTAGTGTTCAACTTTGTCGTCACATATATTGGTGTGAATTTTGGTTCCCAAGAACTTTGCGGTCTCCTTACCTGGTGATGGAGTACCTGGATTCCTCCTGCCTCAGTAGCTCGCTGGTCCAGGCCCAGAGCGGCTCAGGGCTTAGGTAGGATCCAGCAAGCTGATATGATCGATTCAATCTACCTAGGTTCGTTTAAATGAATTTTTTTGGAACAATGTATTCTTCATTTGTTTTGCTTGTTTTTGTTTTTAATGGGAAACCTGGTGATAGTAGGCCTATTTTCCTTAATTGTGCGCCCTTTTGCACAGTCCCTACAGAACTCTATTGTTCCCTGACGATTTGGATCTGCTGTGTCCCCCAGAAGCCTTTAGAAGGTGACTGGGTCATGGGGTGCCATAGTGAACAGTAGATTAATCCTGAACTAAGCTGAAGAGTTCAGGGTTGAGTATGCTGCTAGGGGTTGGGGTCTGGCAGGAAGAGCCGGTCCCTAGAGCTGAGAAGGCTGGCTCTTGCTGTCTCACACACTGTTCTCTGACTGCCATGATGTGAGCCACCTTCCGGGGAAGGCCCTTCCACCATACCGCATCTGCCTTTGAACTTTCCAAGTGCAGAAATGTGAACCAAAATAAATCTCTCCACCTCTTAAATTTTGAATGTCAGGTGTCTTGTCCCAGTGACAAAAAAAGGACCAAGAGGTCGCTTATTTGATGCAAGGCATTTGAGCAACTCCTGGTGGCAACCCTGTGTGCCAGGTGTTGGAGAGGGAGGGGACAAGTGGGCACCAGATCCTCGGCGACTCGTGGTTGGACCAGCGCGCGCACACGTGACAGTTCTGTGTTGTGTTTGGAAGTAGAAAATTCAGTCCTCCCTTTGGACTCATTGTGGGGAATCTGCTGTCACATGGACTGCTTCGTGTGCTTACATCCACCAGTTCTGTGTTTGGTGTTGCTGAATGCGAGGTTGAATGAGCCAGTGCTTCTCTTAATGCATTCACTGGTTCTGAGTTTATTCCTTTGCTGTACCTGTGTGTGAAAGTTTAGTTCATGATTATTTTGTAATACTAGGGATTGAACCAGGGAGTGCTCTACCACGGGAACTGCATTCCCAGCATTTTTTTTTTTTTTTGAGATAGGGTCTCACTTTGTAATTCAGACTGGCCTTGAACTCACTATGTATCCCAGGATAGCCTCAAACTCACAGCAACCCTCCTGCCTCTGCCTCCTGAGTGCTGGGATTATAGGTATGAGCCACCATGCCTGGCATTGTGGTATGTGGTAGCAGGGATCGAACTCAGGACCTTGCACTTGCAAGGTAGAAGCCAGAACCACTGAGCTAAGTCCTCAGCAACACCCCCCCCTTTTTTTTTCTTTTTTTGGAGAAAAGGTCTCTAGGTCATAAAGTTGCCTGGGTTGGGCTTGAATTTGAGATTCCCCTGTCTCAGTCTCCCTCAGTGCACCATTGATTCTAGCTTCCCTGGCTTGTAGTTCTGTTCTTTTCCTTATTTTATTTATTTTTACCAGGGTCTCACTATGTAGTCTGGGCTGGCTTGGAACTTGTGGTAATCCTCGTGCCTCTGCTTCCCAAGTGCTGTTTTTTGTTTTTTCAGGTTTTTTTGGCAGTACCAGGGATTGAACTCAGAAATTTATGCTTGCCAGGAAGGCACAGCACCATTGAACTAAATCCTCAGCAAGGCTTGCAGTAAAGTAAATTGGAACTGATTATTAAAATAAATTTTGTTTTACAATTTTTAAAAAATATAGCTGGGTGTGGTGGCTCACCCCTGTAATCCCAGCACTTGGGAGGCAGAGGCAGGAGGATTGCTGAGTTCAAGGCTTGCCTGGGCTCCATAGTGAGCTCAGGGCCAGCCTGAACTACGAAGCTAGACCCTGTCTCAAAAAAAAAAAATACACACACACACACGCACTCTCTTCCAGGCAGGTACCAAGATACTTTACACACACATGTCCCTGCGCACAGCTGTCTTCTATCTCCTGCATTGACCCGTGAGTGCACAAAACTGCCTGGTCCCTTGCAGCAGCCAGCTACAGTCTTGCCGGACTTCTAACTCAGATGACCATGCTTCTGTTGATGAGCACTGAGGTCACATGGAGTTTTCAGCTGTGACACAGTGAGGAGCTCTATACACACTTCATTTTGCACTCACACAGCTGTGCTGGGTGCATCTCTAGGAAGGGGAATACTGAGTCTGAGGGTAAACACATTTTAAATGCTGGGCACTAAGACCAAATGAACCTCCTGGAAAGTCAGGGTCAGGCTGGGTGCAGAGGAAGAGTCCCCTCTTTCTAGACACTGAAATCTCAAAGTCAGGGATCTCTTGGGACCAGGACAAACATTTCTTTTGCAGTACCAGGGATCGAACTCAGGCCCTTGTGTGTCCAAGATTGGCATGGTACCACCTGAGCTAAATCCCCAGCCCTAAACCTTTCTTTCTTTTTTTTTTTTTTTTTTTTGAGACAGGGTCTCGCTTTGTAGTTCAGGCTGGCCCTGAGCTCACTATGGTGTCCAGGCAAGCCGCTGCGAACTCAGCAATCCTCCTGTTTCTGCCTCCTGAGTGCTGGGATGACAGGCGTGAGCCACCACGCCCAGCATTGTGGTATGCGGTGTTGATTGTTGGTGGGCGTGAGTCTCCACGCCCAGCATTGTATGTGGTTACCGGGGATCGAACTCAGGACCTTGGGCTTGCGAGGCAGGCGCCGGAACCACTGAGCCAACCCTCCGGCCCTAAACCTTTCTTTCTTGAAGCGTGGGCTGTCTCTACTCTGCCAGACCCTTTCTTGTTTGCAGTTCAAACCTAAGATGTTAGAGACTTCTATAATTTGTCCCCAGCTCTCAGGGGCTTTCTGCCTCCGTTTCATCACATGTCCAGAGATGAGCTGCTTTTCTTCCTGAATTGTACAGACCTGGTGGTTTTTAAGATCATTTAAACAGTATTGCCGAGCTACCATTACACATATATGTTTTCCTCATTGAATCATACAATATCCTGTCTTTTAATATATCCAGAGTTGGGGCCAGAGGGTTAGCTCAGTGGTTCCGGCGCCTGCCCCGCAAGCACAAGGTCCTGAGTTCGATCCCTGGTAACCACATACAACGCTGGGCGTGGAGACTCACGCCCACCAGCAATCAATACCACATACCACAGTGCCAGGCGTGGTGGCTCATGCCTGTAATCCCAGCACTCGGGAGGCAGAGGCAGGAGGATTGCTGAGTTTGAGGCTTGCCTGGACTACATAGTGAGCTCAGAGCCAGCCTGAACTACAAAGTGAGACCCTGTCTCAAAAAGGAAAAAAAAATAAATATATATATCCAGAGTTGGCATCGGTGAACTGTGGTCACTTCTAGAGCATTTTCATTACCTTCAAAGAGGTCCTGCACCCCATATGCCTTGCTTCTGTGCTTCCAAACCTTCTGCTCTATAGCTTTGCCTATCCTGGACTTTTTGTATTCACTTGTGTCTTTAAGATGCTGATTAGTCAGAGACTTGAAGGCCACATTCAGACCCCAGATAGTTATTGTAGGGTTTTAAAATTTTCAAATTGGCAGAATTTTTGTAAATCTCTGGGTTACAGTTCATCTTGGACAGAGCAGGTGTGAAACATCCCACCTGGCACAAGCTAGTGCCAGGTAGTCACCTCATTGGTGGCACATAGGGTCTCCTGGTATGTATCAGAGGCTCAGCCTCCCTGTCATGGATTGCCAGTTGCTATTTATTATCTTAGTAGTACAGCCTTTTTTCCTCTCAAAACATGGGAAACTAAAAATGAACAATTTATAGAAAACACAGTTTAGCCAGGCCACTTCCTTTGTATTTGTCATTTGCCTGACTTCTGTGTCTGGAAACCCTAACAGCGTCCAAGCTACAGACATGGATTACGTGGAGGTCAAACTTCCTGGAAATGACCCTGACTCCCTTAGCTTCTGTCGTAAGAGTTTTTTTCCCTTTTTGATCTGTTTTGTTCTGTTCTATTCACTTGTTTATTTTGCAGAACTGGAGATTGACCCCAGGGTCTTCAAAATGAACGACATTTCTCATACCTTTTCAAATTTTTTATTTTAAAAAATTTTTAAATATATTTATTTATTTTTTTTGAGCCAGGGTCTCGCTTTGTAGTTCAGACTGGCCCTGAGCTCACTATGTAGCCCAGGCAAGCCTCAAACTCAACAATTCTCCTGCCTCTGCCTCCTGAGTGCTGGGATGATAGGCATGAGCCACCATGCCCACCACTGTGGTATGTGGTATGTGGTATTGATGGCTGGTGGGTGTGAGTCACCACGTCCAGCATTGTATGTAGTTACTGGGGATCAAACTCAGGACCTTGCGCTTGTGAGGCAGGTGCCAGAACAACTGGGCTAAATCTCTGGCCTTCAAATTTTTAATTTTAAAACAGTCTCATAGTCAGTTATTTGCCCAGGCTGGACTTAAACTTGTGATCCTACTGCCTCAGCCTCCCTAGAGTGCTGGGTTTATAGGTGTGTGCTACCATTTCAGGCCAGACAAATATTTTCTCCACCATTGTCATTTGGGGAAACCGAAGCACAGAGATGGTCAGAAGCACCATGGAGATCATATAGCGTAAGGTCTAGGCTGCTGTTTCTTAGGCAATAGCTCTTCCTAAGGGTACATTTTTTTCTTCATTCTGTTCTCATTTTTCTTACCTTCTTTCCTCCTTCCTTTCTTCCTAGAAATGAATATTCATTCAGTTATTGTATTGATTACCAACTCCTGGGAAACAGACTATCCCAAGAGAAGCTCATGACTTGGAAGGGACCCAGGCTTTCTCGGAAGCCACATTCAGCACCATCCACCTGGTGAGGGCTGTAGCCAGGTACCACAGTCTTCCACATGAGCTCTCAAGCTCTGCAGCCCTTGCATGGGCCTCTGCCACAGGATCCCATGGACTGCTTCTCATTGACATAGGCTTCCATGAGGGACACAAGCCACAAGGTCTCTGGAGGTTTGGATGCAGCTGTCACAGGGCATTGCTGTCTTGGTCTGTTATCTGCTCCCATAAAAGATCCCTTTATAGCTGGGCGTGGTGGCTCACGCCTGTAATCCCAGCACTTAGGAGGCAGAGACAGGAGGATTGCTGAGTTCAAAACTTGCCTAGGTTACATAGTGAGCTCAGAGCCAGCCCGAACTACAAAGTGAGACCCTGTCTCAAAAAAAAAAAAATAAAAAATAAAAAGATCCCTTTATAGCCGGGTGTGGTGGATCATGCCTGTAAACCTAGCACTCAGGAGGCAGAGGCAGGAGGATTGCCGAGTTCGAGGATTGCCTGTGCTACATAGTGAGCTCAGGGCCAGCCTGAACTACAAAGCAAGACCCTGTCTCAAAAAAAAAAAAAAAGATACCTTTATAATGCGTTATTTATAATGGACACACATTTATCTAGCTCATGGCTCGGGAGGCTGAGAAGTCCAAGATAGAGTGGTCACGTCTGGCCTGGGGTTTCTTGCTGAGTCACACCGAGGCAGAAAGCATCATCCAGATGAGAGCTTGCAAAAGGGAACTCGAGGGAATCATCCCACTTGTACAGCAATCCCACTCTGGAGACCCCACACCCAGTCTTGAGATGACAGCTTTAATTCACACAGCAGGGGTCCCCTCTAAAAGGTCCCATCCTTTAGCACTGTCACCCTGGGCATTAAGTTCCCACCATGTGAATTTGTGAGGGACATATTCACACTGTAGCCGTTGCTTCTATCTCATTGTGTTGGACAAAGCAAGTCAGAGGCCAGCACAGATTTGGGCGGGAGGAATGGATCCCACCTCTCCAGAGTGGCAAGATTATATGACTGAGGTTGGCAATTTGGAGACCCATCTTTGCAAACGCAGGCCCCACTGTATACTAGGCACTATTCTAGAATCTAGGGATAGCTGAGTAAAAAAACACTAAAGCCTAAGATATCTGGAGCTTTCATTCTGGTGGGGAAGATGACAGGAAAGAAGAAAAGTAGCAAGAGTATATTTGAGGGGGTAATGAATGCCAGGAGACGAGCACAACAGGCAGGGGAGTGGGATTAGAGAACTCTAGGTTTAGAAGAGGCTTAGAGTGAGGTGGAAGATTACAGGAGTTTTAAAAACCTGAGATGTAGGGCCAAAGATTGAGCTCAGTGGTCTGGTGCCTGCCTAGCAAACAAAAGGTCCCTGGTTTGATCACGGGTAAAACCACATACAACAAAACTGGGTGTGGTCACTCATGCCCACATACCACAATGCCGATGGTGGTGGCCTGTCATCCCAGCACTTGGGAGGCAGAGGCAGGAGGATTGCTGAGTTCAAGGCTAGCCTGGACTACATAGTGAGTTCAGGGCTAGCCTGAACTACAAAGCAAGACCCTGTCTCAAAAAAAAAAAAAAAAAAAAAAAAAAAAAAAAAAAAAAAAGAAAACTCAAGATGTAATTCTCCTATTGTGAAATCCGTAATTTTAAACTGTGTGATCCAGTGGTTTTTAAGTATATATTCACTGTATTGGGCAAACATTACTGTGACCTTATTCCAGAACATTTTCATCACCTAACACAAAAAAAGCCCGTAGTCAGTATTGGTTATTTCCTTCCTCCTTTCCTTAATTCCATGAAGGGAAGCAAGTACTAATCACTTCCTATCTCTCTGGACTAGCTCTCCTGGACAGTTCATATAAATGGAGTCATGTCCTATGGGACTTTGTGTCTGGCTTCTCTCAGTTAGCGTAATATTTCCTAGGCTCACTCCTGTTGTGCCATGAGTCTGTACTTTGTTCCTTCCCACTGAATGAAATATTTGTATTCTAGCGTATGGATGTATCACATTTGCCCATTCATCAGCTCGTGGGCATCGAGTTGTTTCCGCTTTGTGACCAGTATGAATCATGTGTGCAGGCTTTTGTAAGAGCATGTGTTTTCAATTCTTTTGGGGCTGTTGCTTGGTCATACCTTGTGTGAGGAATTGCCAGACTCATTTCCAAAGCAGCTGCACCATTTTCCATTCCCACCAACAGCAGATGAGGGTTCTGACTGCTCCACATCCCACCAACACATTGTTCTCTGTTCTGTGATTGTTGTCATCCCAGCGGCCATGGAATGGTCAGTGGAGCCTTCTGAGCAGAGCGGGGCTTTTGGTTTGAACAGGTCCCACAGGGCTGTGGACGGAAGGGGAATCCAACAGGATGGGAGAGCCAGTGAGTGACCCACTGATGGTGATGGTGATGATGGTGGGCCTGTGCCAGGGTGGTGGCCAGGGAGGTGGGCTGAAGAAAGTAGAACTGAGAGGATCTGCTGACAGATTGGATGGAGTGGAAAGTGACAGAAGTCAGGGAAATTCTGAAACATTTGAACTTAGAGTGTACTTTGTGGAGTTGCAGAAGATGATGGACGGAGGGTCTTTTTGTGTTTCCTTGTACGAGGTGCTCGGTGGGCAGAGCCAGGCCCTCTTCTGAGTTCTGGCATGCACAGCTGGAAGCTGGGGTTAGATGGTAGAAGAAAGTGAAAGCCGTGCTTCATGCAGTTGAAAGATGCCTGCTCACCGTCTATTGCTGGTGCCCAAGTGCTGGTGAACAGGAGCCTACTGCCTCCTGCCCGTTGGGGTAGAACAGTGGTGCCCAGGGCACTGCAGAAAACAGCCAAGCATTCATTCTGCTCACAGGCTGGCTAGAAAGGTGTGTAGGCTGCAGTCTGCCAGGCACTTTTTTCTGAGGCCACTTAGGGAATTACCTTGAGAGAAACTCGTCCCCTGAATGACTTGTGGGACTAGTAGAGTGGCTAATCCCAGGTCCTTCCTGTCAGTTGGGAATATTGCAGGCCTGTTCCTCCCTCCCTTAGTTGTCCAGATGGTCAGCAAATGCTCTTTTTGCTCCTTCTGGCTTGCAGGTGCCTCCCTAGGCCCCCAATGGTGAGGTGGGGAGAGAGGCCCTTAGCTGACAGGCTGCCATCCAGTGACACAGCTCTTCCCTTCCCCTGGAGCTCTTCCCTTTCCCTTTTCCTTGGTAGCTAGCTGTACAGTGCAGCTCTGGGTTAGAGTACTCCAGCTCGAATTCTACCTTCAGTATTTATCAGCCATGGGACCTTGAGCAAGTGACTTAGCCTCTCTGATCCTCAGTTCATAAAAAGGAAATAATAGCACCTACTTGGAGGGTTCTTGTGAGACTCAAATGAGTCCCTTAATGCTGGTGATTAGCTGCTGCTTTGAGTGCCCAGGGAGAGAGGTACATAAGCAACTCTGGTACAGACTTGTGCGTCAGCCCTCTGCTCAGTGGCATAGCCATGATTACTGTGCCAGGCTGACCTGACCACCTTGCCAGATGGGTGGTCCTACCAGTGCATAAAGGGCTTGTGAGTGGCAGAAGAGAAAAAGAGATTTGAACCCAGGATGGTTTTGAACATACTGTGTTCTTGCCTTTTTTTTTTTTTTTTTTTTTAGTTCTGGGAATGGAACTCAGGGTCTCAGTCATCTTGTATATGCTTTGCAGTCATTCTCCCACTGAACACATCCTCCACCTCGTGCCACATCCTCTCTGAACTTGCCAGAGTGGTTGGGATGAGCTTCCTGTAAGCAAGATGCTCCAGGTGTCTTGGGAAGGACACCTTCTGGTTGTGTTTGGCAGGCCCTTGGCCCTGGGCAGGGTCTGGCTTTCTGGGCATCTGGCTTCTGAGTTCTCCCATGCCCACCCTGTCCGACCCACCTCTCTGGCCTCCTTTTGAGTCAGAAAGAACATCCAACCTTCCCACCTCCTGCCTCAGTGGCCTATTAGCTCCTTCTTTCTCCCTTAATGCAATGACTATGACAATTTCACCATGATTTATTCTTTGGGCCTGTAGGCCTCCTCCCCAGCTCCCCAGCCTTCCCTCCCTATGGCCTCTTCTCCCGTCAAACTTCCCTGAAAAGGCCCAGAAATAGTCCCAGCTGTGAGATGCAGGTTCAAGTTTAAAATTGCAAGTTGGTACTATTTATACTCTAGCCGGAAAGAGAGTTTTTTTGCACAGTGGTTTATTTTGTTGTGGTGGTGATGGCTTTTGCTGGAGGCAGCTACCCTGGTGCTGTCTGAACCTCTTATGGGGACAGGTGGGTGGCAAGGAAGCCTAGGTGAGGGGCAGGGTCTGCGCAGCAGCCTCTGGTCATGTGTGGCCAGCCAGAGAAGAGTTCATGATCTAGGGAACTTGGCCACCATGATGCTTGCTAATTAAACAGCGCCCATGCTGGTGTCATACAAGTTGGAGAAAACAGTGTAGCTCAAGGGGAAAGAGCCAGGCTGGCTTTTGTCCAAGCTAATGAGGGTCAAGGCTATAGCCTGCAGAGCCTTTAACTTTGGTGTTTGGTTTGTTCCGTGGAACATCAAAAGATTTTTGTTTGAGTGTATGCCAACATTTAAATATTGGGCATTTCCTATAAAAGTAGAATTTCTGACTACTCTTGAAAAATGGAAAGATTGGGGGTCAGGGATTTAGTTCAAAAAGTGGTACTGTGCCTACCTTGGAAGCACAAGGGCCTGAGTTCGCTCCTTGGAACCACAAAAAAAATTTTAGATAAGAAAAATGGAAAGATTTGCAACCCTAGTCCTATGCTTCCTAATGGCTGCTAAGGACCTGGACAAGCACCTTTTTGTTTCATTTTGTAATACCAGGATTGGAACCCAAAGCCCTGAATACATGTTCTTGAACTACATTTCTAGCCCATTAGAAAATCTTTAGCTCCATTATTATTCATTTTTTGATGGTGCTGAAGAGAGCCCTGGGCCTTATACATGCTACATATATGCTCTACCACTGAGCTATACTCCAATCCCCCAGTGGATTCTTTACTTATCTGTGTCACTGTAGAGTTCTGACCATTGCTAAGTTTTGGACCCTTCAAATAGCCTGTGACACTCAGGTCTTCATTGTCAGACCCCGCTCCAAGTCCCTACCTCAGGGCTAAGCAAGCATGGCCAATAGAGTATATGGACAAATGACAGGATATCCAGTAGCATTTGAATTTTCCAGCGAACAAATAACTCTTCATTATAAATACTTCTCCTAATGATAACTAATTTAAGACATGTCATTCTAGGCTGCCTGTGTTGAACTGATCATTTTTGTGTATGGTTATAAAGACAGCTTCATATGCCACCCCTTCTGAACCTTCCTCTTCCACTTTGTGGTTTCTCAGAGCATGAAGCAGTGTTTATAAGAGGAGGTTTTGAGGCTGTGGACACCAACCTACCTTAGAGTCCTGGCTGTACCTCTTGTTAGCTGTGTGGCCATGGGCAAATTACCTCACCTCTCTCAGCCTCACTTTCCTCCTCTGTACAATGGGAAGGATTCAGGTAACTTTGTTATTTTATGCTAGTGTTTATCTTGTCTCTTTTGAAAGGTACGTAGAATAGATGGCAGAGGTGGTTTTAACAGTCCTCTATGGATGGGTGTCAAGGTTGCTGCCTGTTTACGACTATTTGAAACAAGACCACAGAGGTTTTTGAAAGGAAAAAGGGGCCTAGAAGGAGCTGGGCACATAATCCTAAAACTTAGTTTGCTTTAAAAAAAAAAAATGGTGTTTATCTCCCTGGAAACCACTTGCTAATCTGCAGGACGTTTTCTCTTCACAGGCAAAGGAGGTGGAGGCAGCCATTGAGGGGATGCTCCTCCTGCTGGAAGAATTTTGCAACTTGATGGACATGGTGAGTGTCTGCCTGGGAGGCCTGAAATTAGGCTCTGCCTCACGGCAGGCCTTTCCTGGAGTTTTTTAGGGAAGCCATATTGGTGTTGTTTTGAGCCACCAGAAGCTGGTAGTGGCTGGTGGTGAGAGGAAACCATACACTCTCCTTTCTCCTCCCTTCCACCTTCCTTTTCTCCCTCTCTTTCACATACTCTTGAAACCCCAAGCGCTCCCTGAGGCAGCCATCTTGATCTCTTCCTTCCCCTGAGATGGTTTCTTTTCCACAGAGGAGCAGGACTGGGCCACAAGGTGGCACTCTCGGGCACCAATGCGGGGAGCCGATCAGCGGGGATGCTAGGACTATATTTAACTCTCCTCAGCTTTTCCCAGTCTGCCCTGCACGCACGGAGACAGCCAGAAAATGGCGTCAGGCCTGTGGAGCCTGGGAGGAGCCTTTTGCCCGGGCCATAGCTCATGGCAGGGTGGTCATCTAGCTGCTTTTCTGAATCCTTTGTTATCTCATCTTTTGCCTCCTACTCTGGTGTATTGGATCAAGTCCCTTAGGCTTGGCATACAGGAGAATGGAAGACAGTGTTTTGGAGTTGGAAGACAAGGTCCAAATTGTCTAGAAATCTCCTCTAGATCCTTGGGTCCCCAGGATTGTTGCCAGCCAAGGGTGGACACCCTAGGAGTGGTGATAGACTTTTCTACCACATTCCAAGCTTCTTAAAGACACACAGGCAGTGTAGATTGGAGGCTTCTGTCTAGAGACCCAAAGGTTAGTCTCCATGTTGTGATCAAGCTCTTCCTTCCCTAGATCTGATAATATCTGCCTGGCTGGCCGTGAAGGTATAGATTTATGCTTCCGTGAAGTGCTGGGTCCAGAGCTAAGAGGCATTTGTGAGTAATCACGAAGTAATAGTAATGATAGCCCATATGATTTTTGGTTTTTTTTTTTTTGAGACAGGATCTTGCTTTGTAGTTCAGGCTGGCTTTGAACTTGGCAAACCTCACTGTGTAGCCCAGGCAAGCCTTGAACTTGGCAATCCTCCTGTCTCTGCCTCCCAAGTGCTGGGATTATAGGCATGAACCACCACACTTGGCACTGTGGTATGTGGTATTGATGGCTGGTGCGCATGAGTCACCATACCCAGGATTGTATGTGGTTACCAGGATCGAACTCAGGGCCTTGTGCTTGTGAGGCAGGTGCTGGAACCACTGAGCTAAATCTCTGACCCAATAGCCCATGTTTATTGAGACCTATTAAGTGCCAGGCATCCTATTATCCTAGTGTGTGCACCAGAATGTTCAGTGCCCACCCTGGTCCAGACTTCGGGCATGTAACAGTGAAGAAGATAGGAATGTTCTGAGAAGACGTAGACAGTTTTAACTCTTGAGAGCCAACTTTTTAGTTCTATTGTCAATCCAGGTGGGAGCAAGGTAACCACACAGGCTCATGAAAGCTTTGCAGGGCAGGAAGTGATTGATAGGGGTATGAAGGAGGAATAGAATTCAATGGACAGGAGAGAGGGCACCTGGTCTGGTGTGGCCAGGGCCAGGTAGGTCTGGAGGATGTCATGGACGGATGAGCAGGGGTACCTTTGTCCTCATGTCCGCCCTGTCCAGTGTGTGAAAGGGGACCCTCAGCTGGCTGGAGAGAAGGGTGTGGGCAGGTGGAGAAAGCACAGAGTGCCTAACCCTGGAAAACCAGCAAGGCTTCCTGTGGTGGGAACTCAGGATGTTGCCAGGAGATCCGAGATTGTAAGCGACATGGGGTAGTACTCCTAGCTCTGTGCCAAGACTTACTGCTGACGTCTCATCACAGATAACCCCTGGCTCATTACTGCTTGTGGATACGTGGAGGTTTCTGGGAAAAAGTGGAATCAGCCATTGCTATTTTTAGAATTTCATGCCCTGAATCTGGAATTGTGGCTTCTCATAGAAGAGCAGACATCTGGCCCCCTGGGTGCTTTTCCCACCTGACAAGCCTCCACCCCTGCATATATGGCAGATGTGATTTCCACCTTGTCCTGCCCTCGCTGCTCCGCACAGATCCTCGTTGACTCCGTGGCCACAATGTGCTTTGTATTTTATAATCTTCTCCGGGCTTTAGTCCTTACTGAAAGCAAGAAGATAAACCTGGACCAGGGAGATCACCCTATGTTTTAAGAAATGGAAGCACTTGATCCTCCTGGGGACGAGAGGATTCCATGTGTCTACCGTGAGACTTCATGTCCAGCCTATGTGGTAAATGGGCAGTTTACCTGGCCCCTGAGGGCATCTGCATTCATAAACCTTTTATCAGTGTTCTGTGCCTATGCCACAAATGCTATGGCCATCCTCTCCAGCCAACATCGAGGCCTGGCTTCTCCAGTGCCAGGTGTCAGGAGGCTCTGTGGCTGTCGGCAGCAGTCTGGTTATGAGCTCTAGCCTCAGAGCTCATTTTCTTTTTAGAAATTTAAAGTCCAAGCTAGGGGTGAGTGGAGCCTTCCAGAGGGCAGGCATTGCCACTCTCTGTCCCCAAGCTCCATCTCAGCCTTAAGAAGCACGGATTGCTTTGGAGATCCAAGAGGTCGAGCCCTCTGCTGCATGGATCAGGGGGAAGCTGCTTCCTTTCTGCTAAAATCGGACCCCTAAAAATCCAAGTCCAGCTTCCTGTGTGACATGGATTCTTCCAGTCTGCCGTTGATCCTTCTCTGTGACTGAACTTTACTACTTGTGCTGGGACATGTTTTGCCCTTTGATGTGACACCCTCTGTTGGTGTGTCAGGCTCCAATTATTCCTGCCATGAGTCCTGGGTGCATCTTGCTACCTCTCTGAATTTTGGTCTTCTTCTCTAGAAAATGGAGATGATGGTTCTGATGATCATAACATGACCTTAGACTTACTGATATACCCCCTGGGCTGCAGCAGGGAACAGAGGAACAGCTGGCCTAAGCCCCGTAGCAATGTTGGGGTAGGTCCCCAACATGGTTTCTTCACTCACGTGTGTGGGTTTTGGCTGGAATGGACGACTGGCATGGCTGGGGACTGGCTGTGAGACCCTCGGCCACTCAGCCTTTGTGTGGTGGGTTTAGCTTCCTTGCATTATAGCTGTGTGGCCTCTACAGGCAGGAGGCGGTGGAAGCTGCCAAGTCTCTTGAGGGCTGGATGTGGAAAGTGACAGTGTCCCTTCTGTCATCTGTTATTGCCAAACAATCACATAACCCACCCAGAATCATGAAGGAGAGAACGCAGACTTTACCTCTCCATGGGAGGAATGTAAAGAATGTGTGGAATCTGTCTCCAGAGTTCTTGTGAGGATGGATGGAGCAGGCCATGTGCTTTGCATCCACTAGGATAAAAGTCTGCAGCCTATGGAGAAACGAGAAATGAGATTCCAAGCGTTGGCAGGATGAAGAGCAACTGAGCTCTCATGCATTGCTGGTGGAATGCAAAAAGCAAGAACCACTTTGGGAAAGTTTGGGTGGATCTAGTAAAGTTATGCTAACATATTGCTAACCTAAATCCCAGTAATCTTAATCCTAAATTTTACCAAAGAGAAATGAAAGTAAGTTCAGATAGAGACTGAAACCCCTGTGGCAGCCTTGGACCTAAGACCCCAAACTGAAGTTATCCAGTGTCCATTAGCAGAATGGGCACGTACATTGTTACTCACATTTTGGTGCACTACCCAGCCGTGAAAAAGACCATCTGCAGCAGTGTGGATGAATCTCACAAGCATGATATTAAGCAGAGGAAGTAGAAGAGTTTCTTCTTTCACTGGCCAGAACACACGTATACTTGAAATGCCAAGACTGGGAAACTGAGGCTGGATGATCATGAGTTCAAGCTCAGTAAGAGCAACTTATCGACTTAGTGAGAGCCTGTCTCAAGAAAAGAAAAAGAATAGAGCTGGGCTGTACCTCAGTGCAAAGATTCTGGGTTCAATCCCCAATACCACCTTTTCCCCTCGTAGGGAGTATATTTTGCATGATTCTATAACCTTGAAATATAGAAGACAATGCCGAGCTCTGGTGGTTGAAGTCAGGTAGTGGGCAGGTTTAGGAGGGAAGGAATTATGGCCAGGAAGGAGCAGCAGAGTCACAGGGGGACAGAATGTTCCCTGACTCAGTCTGGCTTGTGATGATGCAGAGGGGAATATACATACACATTCATCAAACTGCAGATCTAAGTCCTGGCCACCTTATGCCACTGTACTCAGTTAAAAATTAGGGGCTGGAGGGTTAGCTCAGTAGTTCTGGTGCCTGCCTCGCAAGCACAAGGTCCTAAGTTTGATCCCCGGTAACCACATACAATGCTGGGCATGGTGACTCATGCCCCCACCAGCAATCAATACCACATACCACAGTGCCAGGAGGCAGAGACAGGAGGATTGCTGAGTTCGAGGCTTGCCTGGGCTACATAGTGAGCTCAGAGCCAGCCTGAACTACAAAGCGAGACCCTGTCTCAAAAAAAAAAAAAAAATCATGCTGACCACAGCATCTCCTGTGTATTCCGTGACCACTAGGTGGTAACTGCTAATGTCACCATCATTACTAAAGCACCAGAGGGCCATGGCACGGGCATTATCTGCAATAACAGTTTGTAAGCCTTCACGGCTCAGTGCCCTCTCTGGTTTTGTCTGGGTGTCCCTCAGCCACTTCCTGCCATGGAGCAGGCTCTTATTCAAGTCATATAAATGGGGAAAGCAGCCCGCTGGCCTGGGCCCAGCAGTTGCATTTGGCATTGGCGCCTTCTCCGGGGTCATGTGCACTTGGCTGTCCTCTCTGGGGCCTACATCATCCTCCATGGCCATCTTTACCCCATCGTGGCCTCGGCACCCACCACTCAGACTTCAGGGGTCTGGGGAGGAAGGTCAAACTGGGCAGCATGGTTGGGTGTTCTGATGCCCTTTGCTACTCCTCTTGGAGTACAGCTCTGCATGCACTCGGGTGCCTGCTACATGGCGATGGGAAGTGGGTTGGATGTGAGCAGGGAAATGTGTCACTCTCCTCTGATTCATTTATAAGAAAAGTACTGGGGATGTCATGGGTTCCCTGCTGGGGGGCTCTGGGAAGAGGTGGGACTGTGGTTAACCAAAGGAGCAGCTGTCGCTGGCTGCAGCCCGTTGCCCCTATGCAGGATGCGGGTTCAGTGTGGCCACCTCTTGGAACTTTGTACAAAAAGCCACAGATTTTGGCTTCTAAGGGAGATGTCCTCAATTCAAGATGTTCACATCTCATTTGGTTTTATTCTAGCTGTGACCAGGCTGACATAGCATAGGCCTGACAGAACGCGTCAGGTGTTGGGGAGTGGGGTACAGGGGCCATCTTGGGCTGGAGTCCTTTGTCTCCCACTGTCTAGCTTTGCGCCCTTGGGTCTGCTCATCTGCCTTTCTGAACCTCTATTGGGGTGAACTAGTTCTCACCTCATGGCTATTCTGTGCTCTGTGGAGTACAGTCCATTGGTTTCATCACCCTCTTGATTAAGATGGCATTATATAACCCTTAAGTTGCTTTATTGCTCTCAGCCCATGGTGGGGGGCACCCTAGACAAGGTTTGGGGTCACCTTGGCTTGTTGTCCCTCATGCTAGGTAGCTGCAGGAGCCTTTAACATGCTTGCAGCTCCAGCTCCTGGAGAAACTGCTTGCTGGAAGGAGCTCCCTGCTCCGCCCCAGGCGCCTTCCTCACCATCCTGGTTTCAGAGGAGAGTGAAGAGTCTCTCTGCACCACGTTCCCTGTGCTCACCCCAACCCCTGCCCTCCCCTCCCCATCTGTTTCTGTAGAATTAACAGAAAAGTCTTGTGTGTGTTCTACTACAGTCTGACCTTGCCTCAGAGTTAATTATCCACTCTTGCAGCAAGCAGTTGTCTTCAGAGTTTAGCCTCCTCAAAGATGGCTTCTCTGGAAAGTCAGCCTTGGAGAAAAAAGGGAGGATCCTGAGTGGTGTTCCTGGTCCCTGGTATGGTGTTCAGGGCCTGCAGGCACCAGACGGAGCAGGAGCAGGGGCAGGGGCAGGAGCAGGGCAGGGACAGGACACTAGGGAGGAGTGGGAACTGGAACCGAGCTGTTCCACAACAGTGCGTGCCAAAACTCAGGCCTGGTGTTGTGAATACTGCTAAGATGAAAATTTAGACTTGATCACTGCAGAGTTTTAAAAACAGTACTTCTGTATACTTTTTAATAGTTTTAAATTTAGAGAAAAATGGCAAAGATTACTCAGAGTTTCCAGATAAGCCTGCAATTATCATCTCTTCCCATCAGGCTCCCGAGGACCCACAGTTGGTTGACTGGCTGCAGACACTACCTGTGGGCAAGGGCCCCACTGTGCTCTCTTTGTACTTCAGGCTGTAATCAGCCTTTGGTGTTTGTATTGCTGGTCAGATTGGTCCAGCTGTGGCTGCTTCACTCTTTCAGGTTGGGCCCTGGGTCCCTTTTATTAAAATTAAAATTTTTTTTGTTTATTGGTATATTTTATTTTTATTTCTTTATTTATTTTTTTTTTTTAGACAGGGTCTCGCTTTGTAGTCCAGGCAGGCCCTGAGCTCACTATGTAGCCCAGGCAAGCCATCGTGAACTCAGCAATCCTCCTGTCTCTGCCTCCCGAGTGCTGGCATTACAGGTGTGAACCACCACGCCCGGCACTGTGGTAGTGGTATTGATGGCTGGTGGGCGTGAGTCTCCATGCCTAGCATTGTATGTGGTTACCGGGATCGAACTCAGGACCTTGCGCTTGCAAGGCAGGCGCCGGAACCACTGAGCTAAATCTCCGGTCCCTGGTATATTTTAGATATACATTATGATCACATTCATCATTGAGAATTTGTACCTGTACATATCTTTTTTTTTTTTTTAATCAGGGTCTTGCTTTGTAGTTCAGGCTGGCCCTGAGCTCACTATGTAGCCCAGGCAAGCCTGGAACTCAGCAATCCTCTTGTCTCTGCCTCTAGAGTGCTGGGATTACAGGCATGAGCCACCGCACCCGGCACTGTGGTGTGTGGTACTGATTGCTGGTGGACATGAGTTGCCATGGCCAGTATTGTTATATGCAGTACTGGGGATCAAACTGAGGACCTTGCATTCAAACTGGGTACCTTGCATTTGCAAGGCAGACACCGGAACCACTGAGCTAAATCCCTGGCCTGAGTTTTTCATCTTTATGGCATTCTGAAGAAGGAAAGACTGTCATGATGTCACTGTCCAGATAAGGAAGAGAGTTTAGAGGAAAGCTGAGACGTGGCCAAGGTCACACAGTTCACAGTGGGCAGAGCTACATTCAGACTTCAGCCTAAATCTAGAGTTCAACTTGGGATCTGTAGAGCTTTCAGTGATACTGTACAAACAGCCCGCTGTGACCTGAGTGCCAGGGGTTTGCCACCACTGCCCTGGGGATTTGGATGCTGCCTGCCTGGGATTTGGGAGTGGAGTGGAATCCTTCTCCCTCCCTCCCTCCCTCCCTCTTTTCCTCCCTCCCTCCCCTTTCTCTCAGGACACAGAATGAAGGAAAATGGTGGTGTCTGTCTAACTTCACTCATGAAAGGAGGCACGTGGCTTCTCAAAGCTCACCTTCCCTTTTCAAGTACTTATAAGTAGAAGAAATTAAAAATTAAATGAGATGGTGCAAGGAAGTATTTAGCACCGATTCTACATGTTGGGAGCAGTTTGGCCTATGCAGTTTCCATGAATATTAGTGACAATTATGCCCTTGTTACTGTGAATTCCAGTGCAGTGAAGACTGGATTTACACTCTGACTTTGGTTTAGAAAAGAGATTTTGGTTCTTTCCGTTTGCTCCATATCAGCGAGCTAGAAAATGAAGATATTTAGTTTGGGGCTTTGTGTTGCTGGGTATTTGGGGGAAAGATTAATTTACCCATTCAGTAAATAATAGTTGGGTGGGTCGGGGTCCTGGGCAGTAAGAAGTTGGTCCCCATCTAGGGCTCTGGTTGTTCCTGGACCTGACTTTGGGCTGGATGCTGTGTGACATCCTGGTTACAGTGGGGTCTGCATAGATTCCAGCCCCATCTCCTAGGCAGGTGAAGGATGTGGTGCCCAGGGCAGAGAGCCTCATGAGCACTTTGTTTTCCAGATCAGGAGTGACACTTCACAAATCTTGGAGGAGAACATCCCACTCCTTAAGGCCAAAGTGACAGAAGTGCGGGGCATCTATGCCAAAGTGGACCGGCTTGAGGTTTGTACAGAAAAACGCAGTTTCCCCACGAGACAGCAGGCTCGGTTGGGCCTTTACCCTCCCTTCTGAGACACTGATGTGTCCTCAAGTGTTGGATCCAGTGGCAGGGTCTGCATGAATGGAGGGCTGCGCTCACTTTTTTAAACGATAATTTATTTGCAGTATTTCAGAATCAAGCTACTTTCACTAGAAATCTGAACTTGAATCTTCTTTTGAAAACTCACAAAAGTTGATAATCTTGGGCCCACATTTCTTTAAGTACTTTGGTCATTTTTCAAAGCATAAATACATCAAGTGCACATACCTTTTTTTTTTTTTGAGACAGGGTCTCGCTTTGTAGTTCAGGCTGGCCCTGAGCTCACTATGGTGCCCAGGCAAGCCGCCGCGAACTCAGCAATCCTCCTGTCTCTGCCTCCTGAGTGCTGGGATTACAGGCGTGAGCCACCACGTCCAGCATTGTGGTATGCGATGTTGATTGTTGGTGGGCGTGAGTCTCCACACCCAGCATTATATGTGGTTACTGGGATCGAACTCAGGACCTTGCGCTTGCAAGGCAGGCACCAGAACCACTGAGCTAACCCTCCGGCCCAAGTGCACATATCTTAATTGTACAGTTCAGTGAATTTTCACATCAATACCCATGTAAAGATGACTTGTGTGGGCTGGAGATTTAGCTCAGTAGTGTCACAGCCTGCCTGGCAAGCACAAGGTCCCTGGTTTGATCCCTGGTACTACATACCACAATGCTGGGTGTGGAGACTCATGCCTGTAATCCCAGCACAGGGTGGGGGTACAGAGGCAGGATTGCTGAGTTCAAGGTTTGCCTGGGCCACATAGTGAGCTCAGGGCCAGCCTGAATTATAAAGCAAAACCCTGTCTCAAAAAAGATAATGTGGCCGGGCGTGGTGGCTCACACCTGTAATCCCAGCACTCGGGAGGCAGAGACAGGAGGACTGCTGAGTTCGAGGCTTGACTGGGTTACATAGTGAGCTCAGGGCCAGCCTGAACCATAAAGTGAGACCCTGTCTCAAAAAACAAACAAACAAAAAAAGATAATATGTGTTAGTTTTCTGTCACTGGGACAAAATGCCTAAATGTACAACTTGGAGGAGAAAAGTGTGTTTTAGCTCCTGGCGTTAGAGGTTTTAGACCATGATCACCTACCTGACTACAAGGCAGAAACAGTGTGGAAGAGTGTGGTAAAGGAAAGCTCCTCACCTCAGGGCAGCTGAGGAACAAGCACAGCAGGAGAGCCAGAGAGCTCCCTTTCCTCCATGTACACCCCACCTCCAAGAGTACATTCAGCACGAACTCTTCAGTGGGTTAAGCCGTTGAAGACCTGGTCACCTCTGTGGGCCTCACCTCTGAACATGGCTGCTTTGGAGAGCAAACCTGCAACACAGGGCTCTGGGGAGCGCTTCACATTTAAACAGTAACATGACCCAAATGGGGAAGGAACAGTCCCAGGCCCTGAGCTGTGTCCCTGAAGTGTGCATGTGAGAGTAGACAGAGCCAGGAGCAGCTGCCCCTCAGAAGGTACCCCGGCCCCACGATGCCCTGCCACCCCTCCCTGACTTACCAGTCCGGCATTTGCCTGGAGACCATGTTAAGATGCAGTGTCTCTTTTCCCCCTGCTAAACTGAAGCTGGTTCCCTCCCTGTCCCTGACTCTCAGCAGGAGCATTAGCTCTGAGCAGTAAGCCCCTCCCCAGGGTCATACCACCCTTCACGTGAAACTGGGGCTTCGTGTGCATTTTGTCGAGTTGAATGTCTGTGTGGAGCTGGGCCTGTGCCTAGGATCTGGCTCCGCGCACGGGAAGGACCAGAAGACCAGGGGAACTTGGGGTGATAGTGGTCCCCTGGCCAGGGGGACATGGGTTGCTCCAAGCTGCAGAGAGTGAGCGTGGCAGTCAGTACTGACTTAGCAGAGAATTAACATTCTTGTCAGCAGAGAATGGAGCAGGAATATAATTAAAACTTTGCCCTTGAAATAGCTGATTCATTTGAATTTTATTCCACACGTTTGAACAAGGAAAGAAAATGTGAGGATCCGCAGTACTGGTTCCTGCCTTGCCTGGGTTGGGCCAGCTGTTGTGTCCAATTCTTTTCTTAGCCTCAGTCTACTGCCATTTATTCTGGGCCTACTATGTGCCACCAGGGCTGTTGCAGTGAGAGAGAGGCTGTGGTCCCACGGGTGGAGACCCACAGGCATTACTGTGTTACTTTCCTATTGCTGCTGTAACAAATTCAGGGCTTCAAACAGCCCGTAGTTATAACAGCCCCAGGCTTCAAACAGCCCACAGTTAGAGCAACCCCAGGGGTCAGAAACCCAAAACAGGCCTTGTGGAGCTACACACAAGGTGTGGGCAGGGTAGTCCTGTGGGCTCTAGGGAAGAGCCTCTGGGATCTTGCCTGTTGCAGCTCCTAAGGGCCACTTCCTCTGCCTTAAAAGCCCACAGTGTCACACCTCAGCTTCTTCTCCCCTAGGCCCACACTTGCCTCCCTTGTGCAAGGACCCTTGATTAGTGCCTGCAGCCCACCTGGGAAATGTAGGCCATTCTTCTGGGCTAAGGCCCTCGGCTTGACATGTTCATGACAGGGCTATAATTCACATCTCCCTGCTGGGGAGCTAGAGCCACAGTGGTACCTGTGTGACTGTCCTGGTGGGTGGTGTGTCCATCACAGCTGCAGAGTGTGTTCCCGCGGAGGTAGAGTCCACAGGAGCTGGAGTCTCGGACAGGGCATCTTTGAGGCCATTGTTCTGTCTACCACATTCACCAAGGTGGGCTAGGTTGGGGTGATGATGGGAAGTGAGGCTGGGAAGTGGGCTGTCTCAGTCCCTGGGCCAGGGCCAGCTGTGTGGGCGGGGCTGGGGTAGAAAGGACACCAAGACACTGGTGGGCCAAGTGGATGTGACCCAGCGGGGGTGAAAACCTGGTACAGGAAAGCAGTCCATGTTCCTCGGGCCTGGCAGAAGGAGACAATGAAAGGGACAGTGTGGCTCAGTGGTGAGGTTTGTGGGTGCCAGGTGGGTGCCGGCCACAGCACTGTGGACACTGCAGGCGGGGAAATTCTCTGGGGTGGGGCCAACCTCTGCCTGGAAGTTGCTCCTCGGCCTCCTTGGCTCTACCATTGAAGTGCCGTTAGCACCCCTTCCCCAGTGTGAGCAGATGTTGTCTGATGCTCTCCACAGGGCGAATCTTGTGGTGTGAGCCTTGTTTTCCTGTGAAAGGAGACCCAGTTCTTGACCCCACACCCTTACCAGACTTAACAAACACCACCTGTCGAGCTCTAGGAGACACAGTACCAGCAGAGCTGAGGCGGGACTCCCAGTTCCACACTGTGGCCCTGGAGGCCAGACCAGAGTACGGGCTGGGCAGGACAGCCAGCCCTGGGAACAAGAAAGGGGCTGGACAAAGCGAGGGCAGGACACATAGGGCCTTGGGGCACAACCCTTATGCCACACCTGAAATACGGAGAGGTGAGCCCAGGGAGGGAATGGCTGGTGCTATGGCCCTGAGGCCTTCCTGCTCCAGGTCGGGGGTGAGTGCCGCCTACAGTATAGGTCACAGTGCTTGGATCCTGCTCTGAGGATGGCAGCATGCTTAAAGGGGAGGTAGCTGCTGCAGTCCTTCCCCATGAGGATGTCCCGGTGGATGCCAGCAGTCCACCCTTACCCCTGGCTTCATTTTCCATGGTTTTGGTTACCTGTGGTGTCAACTGTAGTCCAGAAACATTAAGTGGAAAATCATAGACATAATCAATGCCCATTTTAAATGTCGTACATGGAATCCTATGCTGTCCTGTCTGGATGTGAGTCTTCTCTTCCTTCAGCTTATCTGTGCTGTCTGTGCCCCCTTCCTGGAAGTCACTTCGGAGCCATTTCAGGTATCTGTTGTGGAATGTTTGAACTTATGTTCAAGGAAAAGAAAAGAGAAAGAGCATGATCACACTCACATAGCTTATTACAGTATATAGTTATCACTGTTCTATTTAATGATCTGTTACTGTTGCTCTTATTATTTCTAAATTATAAATCAAACTTTAAATAGTGTTATCTGTAGGGGTCAGTTGTACCCACAGTCTCAGGCATCCCTTAGGGACAGGGAGAGGGGAACCACTGTATCTTACCTAAAGTGTTTGTTGTGGTTTAGGTGGAAAATGTCCCCCAAAGACCTCATGTGCTCTGCACTGGGATTTTGGGGAGGCGACTGGATTGTGAGGCCCATACAGCTGGCCAGCTGTTGGAGTGGGGCCTGGTGGGTCACTGGGGGGTGTGTCCCTTCCTACTCCCCACTTCTCTCTCTGCTTCCTGGCCATCGTGACATCAGCATCCCTCCTCACTCTGCCTTCTGCCTTGTTGACTCTATCCTGCAGCCAGCTGGCCATGGACTGAACATGTGAGGCAAAGCAGACCCCCTCCTCTAAGTGTCGGGTTGGGTATCGTGTCCCAGTGACAAGGGACGCGACTCAGACTGTCTCATTCAGAGGCCCAGGTGTTCCTCCAAAGTTATACGTCCATCCCCACATTCCCATTCCAGGTCCTTTTCCCAAAAGAGAGACTGTATCTATTAGTATTCTCTGGCCCCTGGAAGCCACTTGTCTTTCTGTGCCTGTGACTTCTGCCCATTTTGGCATTTCACGTTAATGGAAGTCATCTGTGCCTGCCGCCTCCACTGAGCTTTGTGATGCTGAGGATGTCTATGTCATTATAGCACCGCCAGGACACCTGTTCCTTTCATAGCCAGACACTATTCCATGGATGGCACATTCTGTTTGTCCGTTCACCAGCTGATGAACCTTTGGGTGGCTGTTGCTTTGGAGTTCTTGGGAATAATGCTTCCTTGAATGTTTCCTGTATTCATTGGTTGTGTGCTTTTGTTTGTTGCTGTAGTATGTAGGAGTGGAATTGTGGGTCTGTGGTCACTCTTTTTAGGGACTTCTGCATTTTAGATGTCCAGGGATAATTGTCATAAGCTTTAGATGAAGCTAGCAAATGTGAATGCCACAGGAGATGAGTGCTAAGGGCTGCTGGGGTCAGAAGCCCAACTTTGAGCCTCCTCATTCTTCTCTGAAAAGTTGAATTATAACTGTCTTGCATGGGGGTATGAATCTGCAGAATGCCACGGTCCCTGCTCTGCCCTGGAGTATCTTGAGGCTCAGTGGCTTTTACCCTAATTCAATGCCCTGCTGCTATTGAAATTGTACAGAATTCTCTGTAATTGGGTTGCTATTAAAAGCAAAGGGTGCTGGGTGCAATGGCACATGGCCATAATTCCACTTACTTGGGAAGCTGAGGCAGGAGGTTTCAAGTTGGAGCTTAGCCTGGATGTTTAGCAAGATCCTATCAAAATTGGAAAAAAAAATTTTTTTTGGTATAGAGAATTGACCAAGGACCTTATGCTTACCAGGCAGGGACAGTACCACTGAGCTAAATCCTTCCCTCCTCTCCCACATTTTTTTTTTTTAAGCCCTGAGATTACAGCTCAGTGTAAGTCCTTGGGTTCGATTCTCAGCAACATGAATGAATGAATGAATGAATGACTGCATGAGGGACCTAAAGTCCTGCAAGAGAGGTTATAGATTTTTAAGGCAAATGGGAGGTTTTTTTCCCTGTCGTTGAACTGTGTGACACCAAAACTAAAATGTAGGGACCCAGTGAAAACCTAATGTACCTGGACAGGGCAATCCAGAGCCAGGTGGGCCTGGCCCTTTGGTGACTTGCTGCCTGAGGTTTCTCTGTTGGTGAGGAATGCCGGTCCATTTCTCGAAGTCTCGAGGGTGGAGTGAGTGAGATTGGCACCTGACTCACTTTGGGAACCCTGTGAGTCGATGGCTGTCTTGTGGCTCCAGTCCCCGTCCCTGGGCTGACAGAGGCAGCACCCGTCCAGGGGAATGGTCTGCACCCTGCGGTCTGGGTCAGTGTGGTCACCAGGATGGCGCTGGACGTGATGGCGATGCCCTGCTGGCATGTGGCCCTCGATTGTTTTCACTGTCACAGACTCATACTTCCTCTGTGCCCCTGTGAGCCAGAGTTTGTCCACATTTCCCACCCCACCTCAGGACAGCTCATAGCCACCTGGGGAGCAACCCCATTTTACAGAAGATGCAGCAGTGGCCCAGAGAATTGAGTTGGCCAGGGTCACAGAGCAGTAAGCAGACCACAGTCTGTGGCCCCTGCCATCCCCATGCCAAATGTCGGACCCTTCCAGACCCTTTTCTGGGCAGGGCCTTTGCCAAATGTGTTCAGTACACTGCTCAGTACTTACAAACACGGTTTGAACAGCAGGCTTCTCCCCTGCCCTCTGGCCTGCTGACTGAACAGTAGCACATTTTCTCCGAAGGGAAAAGTGTGTGGAAGTCACTCAGGTCCCAGCACCAGCCCTCAGGGTGGTGGAGACTGGCAGTCCCTGTCTGTCTGCAGGCTTCCCGCAGCCCTGGCTGGCCCAGGGCTCATCCTCCTGGTGGCAGTCTGGCCGGGCTGCCCAGCTCAGCACAAGCCATAGGCACACATGCTCCTCTGCCAGTGCGCTCCCTCCAGACCAGCATTACCAGAGCAGGCGGAAAATTGGAAGCAGCGCTGGGGCAGGATGGGAGGGGGCTTTCCTCTGTGTTTATGGCCAGATGTGAGGCCCCCAGCCTCCAGCTGCAGGGCAGGGACTGGTCAGGCGCAGCTCCCCAGCCGTGGCCCTGCAGCTTACCTACTGCAGGAGCACACCCTGTGGCTGGCCCACCCTTGGCTCTGTCCAGTGTATCTCTGCTGAGGCCGCATCACTCACCCCTTCGTTCACATGTGAGTGCACTGTGCTTACTGCGCATGGCTGCTGCGGGGCTGGCTCTAGTGTGGTCTTCCGGTCGTGTCCACAGGCACCTTCCCTGTGGAACCTATGTGCTGGAAGGGTGGGGATCGAGAGGACAGCAGGGAGAGGGAATCAGATGACTGCTCCGGTGGCCGGGTTAGGTCAGGTGTAGTGGGACCTTTGAGGGGACACAGCTGATGCAAGGCCTGAGGGAGAGTAGATCACCCCACGGGGAGCAGGGAGAAAGGACTGCAGCGGGGGAGTGGGAGGCCCAGCGGAGGCGGGGAGAGGCCAGACACTGCCTAGAGCTCAGGGAAGGCTGTGTGGGGTGCAGGGGAAATTGGATGGAGGCCGAGGGTGGACAAGCAGCTGCTTCTAGTGAGGGGCCACCGGCCCTGAGCTGTCCTTAGCCCAGTTCTGGCCTAAGAGTCTTCTATTTCACTGTGGGAACAAGGGAAGGCCCACATCAGTGGGGCCTTGTCTGGGATGGCGCTCTAGCTGCCACACTTAGTGGCCTTAGCTGCCCATGCATACATATCCACACCTTCATACGCACACACACACACACACACACACACACACACACACACGGAGGCACTGAGCACAGAGAAAGATATGAAAAGGTATCTTGGAGGTGACAAGTGGTTGTTTTTAATTTTCTTGGGCCTCCACAGTGTTCTTGAAGGTGTACATTGTTAGTGTCGATAAAATCTGGAGACTTTTCATAAAATTGGACCGTCCTTTTCTTTTTTTTGAAAATGATGGCGGGTGACATTTAATAGACTCTTAAGTATATGCTGAGGACTCCTTTTATTTAAAAAGATTAGTGTTGCTGTTCCCATTTTAGAGATGAGAAAACAGACTAACAGATCAAGGAACTCTCCAGAGCATATGACTAGTAAGCAGCAGGCAGAACCTGGACTCCAAGGCAGATAGTCTGGACTCTTCCCTTGCTCCTGGAGCTGGGCAGCCGCTGTGGTATGGACACAGCGTTCCAGCTGTCCTCTTGGCCCTCCAGCTGTGTACTCCTGGCCGGCTCCAGAAGCTTCTGAGTTCTGATCTGATCAGCTATTAGACTGAGCTTTTAGGCAGTTTCTAAAAAAATCCATTTTCAATACAAAAAAGACTTCAAGGTCTGACAGATGTGCCTCAGATCGCTCTGCCACTTCCTGGTTGTGTGATAATGGGGAGGTGACCCAACCTCTGTGAGCCTCAGTAGTCCTCTGGAAACACAGGCTGAGTAGGGTCACTGTGGGAGGAGAGTTGGCATTGGTACTTTCAGGGTTTCTGAGGTCCCCCTCTGACACGGTAGGCCCTGGGAGCCCTCCCAGGGAGCCCATAGACCTGGCTGGAGGGAGGGTGGTAGTTGTGATTAAGGGCCTACGGTCCCTGCTGGCCCAGGGAGCTCTGTTAGAAATGTGTTGCAGCCCGTGTATGCAGATGTGACATCACGGCTCTGTTCCCTCTCCCTGCAGGCCTTCGTCAGGATGATTGGGTGCCACGCTGCCTTCCTGGAAACTCACGTACTACAGGCTGAGCAGGACCACGGGGCCTTCCCTCAGGCCCTGTGCAGGTGGCTGGGCTCCGCAGGGCTCACCTCCTTCAGGAATGTGAGTATCCACCCTGAGGATGAAAGGGCCTCTCCCTGTTCCTCCTGAGACCCTGGAGTAGGGCGAGGGCTCAGAAAACGGGGCTTCAAGGCCACATTCCCTTCTGCAGACAGGAAGTAGAAGCACAGCCTCATCCTCCCTGTGCCTGGGTCTCTTCACACTCTGTGCATCAGGCTTCATTGTCACGACTGCTCACAAGCTCATACCCATCATTGAGCACCTGCTGTTTACCCAGTAGTATGGTGGTTACCATGGTGAGCAGAAGTGACCCTGCCCTCCTGCCCTCCTGCCCTCCTGCCCTGCCTTCACACCTAGGGGTGATGGTGCTCAGGGCCTCCTTCCTGGGGCACCAGTCTGCTTCGAGTTGACCAGAGGAGCAGGGAAGGCTGGAACCCACCTCTCCCACATCCTCTCTGACCAGGCACCCCACCACCAGCACCACAAGGAAAGAAAGAGCATTGTGTCCTTTTTTTTTTTCCCCTGATGTCAAAACTTGAGACCAGATAAATCCTGCAATGGAGACTTCCCTTGTTTTTTTATTTTTTCAAGACAAATTTTCCCTATTCTCATTATGTAGCTGAGGTTGCCCTTGAACTTGTGATCATCCTGCCTCAGCCTCCTGAGTACTCAGGGAAGATAAGGACCTGCCAAGGGGATGTAGCCAGGAGCAGCCAGGCTGAATCCTCACCCTGATTAGGAAAAGTGTCTCTCCTACTTCTGCCTCATTCTGCCCTCTAGCAGGGTCTCTCACAGTCCACAGTCTCTGCCTGTCCCCTATGCCCCAGTGATGCTTTTTGTCACTACAACAGCTGCCTTATTATTTACAGGCCTCAGGCCCTATGTTAGGCACTTCATGTGCTCTGATTCCCATTACTTTCCCAACCGTCATGTGCATTGGGTTACATTATCTGTAGCTGACAGTAAGGAATGAAAATCTGGGGTCTCACTGCCCAGGCAGAATTTGTCCTCCCTAAACTCGCTGTGTGCCAGGCCAGATAGTTCAGCTGTGAGACTTGAGATGCCCAGCTGAGTACTCGCTCTCCAGTCCCAGGACCCGGCTCCATGGCAAGCTCAGCTGTTGCCCTGCATCTGCCTAGGGTGTGTGCCGCTCACCGGCTGCCTGTGGGGGCCAGCGTGGGATGGACAGCGAGTGGCCTCCCAGTTCTCAGGGCCCAGGACGCCTGCTGACCCTCAGAGCCCAAGTGAATGCCCCTCCAGGAGGCACCCTTTGGGATGGCCTCTCTGGACAAACTGTCTTTGCCATCCCTTGATGATGGAGTCTGACCCCCCACCCCACTTCATCCTGCTTCCCCTGGAGTTACAGTGACTGCTCCTGGGGCACCAGGAGCCCAGTCCCTCCCCACTGACGGCTTTTGAGGCACACAGTGGGGAGGACAGTGGGAGGATCTTGGTGGAGCCTGGGCCCAAAGCAGTTGTGCGAACAGGGGGTGCTGCGGGGTCTTGGTCTCACACTTTCATCCCTCCCATGATCTGCAGCCATTCCCACCGAGCTGTGCCCATTTCCTGGTGCACAGACCTGGGCTGTAGGGGAGCTGGGCAAGTAGTGGGCCTGTGGGGTGCCTCCTCCTGCTGAGGACCACACTGTGGCTGGGTGTGCTGGGTCTGTGTCCTCCTCTCCACCACATGCCAGAGTGCATGGTGCCTCTGAGGAGCCCCTGACATACCTGTTGTGACTTGTTCCCGTAAACTGGTCCCAGCCGGGACGGTGAGTCACTCACAACCTGCGTGTTGATCTTGGCCCCACTGGGGCTTGTCTGGGGAGGTGGTGCAGGTGAGTGCACACAGACGTGGATGGCTTCACCGTTTCTGGTGCTCTGACTGTACAGGAGACCCTTCTAGAATGATCCTTATGGCTCCTGTTAGGCCAACTCTGTAGGCATTTCATACCTACCTTACAAAGAAGGTCTGATCACTGTTTCTACCTCAAAGATGAGAAAACTGAGGCACCAAGGGTCGTATGGCTGGTCATTCAGTATAAGGGTGCTGGGATTTGACCCTGTGACTTATAAGATGGATGCTTTGCTCCCTGCTGGGCCAGTTAATGACCAGTCTGACCACTGGGCCTGCTGCTGGAGAAGGGAGTGAGAGTCCATATGGGCCACCTGGAGATTCTGTTTCTTCCATCCAGCTTCATGTACCCTCCAGGAGGTCCCCATCACCTGCTCTGGTGGACATGTCCTCCTGGCAAGTCCGCCATCCCTTGTCCTTCTGCTGCTGGACGCACTGCTAGACTGAGCAGCCGGGGGCGTGTGTGTAAGAGAACTTTGATTTCTGCCCTTCCCCAGTGCCCTCCTCCAGGGTGTTCCAGGCGGAACAGTGAAGACCCAGCTCTGGAGGCCATTCAGGGAGACTGGCCTCCCTTCCCAGCTGCCCAGCTCTATGTCCCTGCCCTGAGGCTTCCCTGCTGCGGGAAGGCCCCATGAGTCCTCCCTGGGGTGAGCCTCACTGCTCGCCTGGAGTCTGGTGCTGAGGGAAGAGGCCCCTGTGTTCATGCCCTTCCTGGCTGAGAGGGAGAAACTTCAGCCTCCTCCATGGAGCTGTGGAGGGGCCTTCCAGGGGTGTTTTCCGACAGGGCAGGGGAGAGGGGGAGAAAGCTAGGCCTTCTTTTCCCGAAGTTTGGCTAGCCCTGTCTCCCAGGTGACCTCCTCTTCCTCATTCCCTTCTCTCTTCACTTTGCAGCTGATAGAGAGAGGCCCAAGAGGGCAGGACAGGCGGCCCCCCACCCCACGCCAGGATCCCCAGTCCTGGTGGTGTGTGACTGAGGCCTGGATGTGGACTGTGTCCCTGGTCTGGGCTGGCCCCCACGGCTGCATAATAAAGGTGGCCCAGACACATGGTGTGTTACCTCAGCAGGAGCTCCTGGTCTGAGCCTGGGCCAGAAAGGCGTGTTTGGTCCACAGGGCCTGGGTCCAGCGCAGTGCCCGTTTCCACCCTCTAGTACACAGTCGCATGTCTGTGCTGTGCCGAGTGGAAGCTGTGCTTTGGATTATACTTTTGCTGAGGATTCATACGGTGTTGCTAGTGCTGAACTAAGAGTTGTACCTCTCTTCCGCTGTTACCAGTCCCTGTGTGTGAGATTTGAGGGGTGTGGCCATTCACTCTACCTCTATCAGCCTCCAGTGGCAAGACTCCCAGGGGCCTCTGGGTGCTAGAAAACCCCCTCAGATTTGATCCACGACATTGAGGGCCTGTGCTAGAGCAGTGGGGACAAAAAGAAAGTGAGAAAAACTCTCAGAAGGACTTAGAACACTCAGAACTCTCAGATGGAGGTTCCAGTGTGGGATTCAAGGCATTGGAGGATGTGAAAGCCAGCTATGAATAAGGAGCCGAGTGGCCAAGACAGACTCAGCCCTCAGCGCTCAGGAGTAGTTGCCCTGGAGTCAGAATCTTCTGCCCGAGAGGCCTCTGAGCACAGGGCCCTGGCTGTGATGGGGCAGCAGGAGGCCTGACAGTGCCCCAGGTTGGTAGATAGGCAGGGAATGGGTAGCCATGGGCAGGGCCTTGCCGAGGACTGAACATTGTGAAAGGCACTGAGGAGCCATGGGAGGGTTGTGACAGGGGGGTGATTGGGCCACATTTGCTTAATGTAGTGACTCACTGAGCTCAGGCAGCACTCAAGGTCAGTGCTGTCTTGTTGAGACTTGAACTGGGCTCTGAGTATGGAACAGGGTTTTCTCCAAGTCGAGGTTCAGCCATTAGGAGTCTTTTCCTTGGGAAATGTCCCCTCTGGGTCCTGTGCTTCTGGGCCCTTGTGCAGTCAGACAGGAACAGAAGTGTCCAGCCAGGGCTTGGGTTACCTGGTAAATACTCACCCCAGACCCACCTGAGGAGGTGCTGCAGCTCAGGGAGGCTCCCAAGGGTCCTGTCTAGAGAGGTTTCCACTTGGAAGGGAAAGTGCCAGCTGCAGCCAAGCCAGGTGGCCTCAGGCCTCGGAACTGCTCAGGAGACCACAGCAGGTGCCACTGGCCCAGGCCCAGTCCCAGCCTGCAGCCTGGCTCTGCCCCTGGTGCATGTGCCCAGAGGCTGGGGCAGCCTCCCTAGTTTGTCGTAAACCACTGTTTGTTTTGTTGAGCCAAAACATCTTGTTCACGAGGTGTCATTTTGATTAATTTTTCTGACAGAGAGGAATGTGGTGCTTTCCAAGGCAGGTTCTTTGGCTAACAGCAAAGCCGACGAGGCTAGCTGTGCAGTCTCCTGCCTAAAACTGGGCTGCCTGGTAATGGCGCCCTGGCCTGGACTGGGGCCCAGCTACCTGTGGGTCCCCAGCCCTGGCTGGTTGATACCCCGGTGGCTCAGGCCTGCTCAAGAAGAAAGAGCTCAGGGAGGGAGGAGGCTTTGCCCACAGCAGAGTGGGTCCTGGCCTCAAACCCACAGCCATTCTTGGCTGCCTGGTGACAGGAATCAGTGTCTGCTCGTGTGAGACAGCAGGGAGTAGTGGGCGCGCTGGCGAGCTGCAGAGCTCATGCCTTGCAACTAAAAATGAGGTCCATGTGTGGCTAGATTTGACTGTCTTGGGGAGAAAGCTGGACATACCTGTGTTTTATATGAATCTGTTAGTATCTCAGTCAGCCACTAATCTTTCTAAACATGAAATGTTGTGGAGAACAACTTGTTAGGCCATGGGCAGCACCCACTGCACTCCCCAGCTCTGTACCTGAGGCAGATGGCCTGTCTTTCAAAGTTCACCCCTTTGGAGGCCCTGAGATAGGGGGTCCAGGGAGCACCTTCTTTACCGTCTGCATCTGCCTAACAAGAGCTCTTAGGTCCTTAGCAGCAGCCTATCAGTCAGTGGTTTCATTGAGCAAATACTTTATAGGAAGGCATTTGGATACCTGATCTGAACTTCCTGTAACAGCTCTAGTGTGGATATTGTGAGTCCAGGAGCCAAGGAAGGAAACTGAGGCCTTTTCACTTGCCCAGGCTCATACAGCATAAATGACAGCATCAGGCTTTGACCCAGCTTTGACCCTGTTCAATGTGTCTCTCCCTCCCTCTGTCATCTTCCCCTGGACAGGACCATGACTTAGTGCTCAGCACTGTAGACTGGAGATCCTCTGCCACAAAGATGCATGATATTTGGCCAGTTTAGTACACTACACAGTACCTTTAATTTGAATTAATTGCTAGCACTTTAGGAAGCAGATTTCACATAAAAACCTGTCTTTTTTATGTGAAACCTTTTTTATGTGAAAAAGCAGAGGTCTGGATGGGCCGTGGGCAGCAGCCTTGGCAAAGACACTCGCAGGTCCCGCCTTTGGGTTGTGAGCTGCCTGGCCTGGCTGAGCACATAGTAGGTGTGCAGTAAATACCACCAGCTGTTCTGAAGGGTTCTGTGGCCCTGCCAGGCTCTCTGGCTTCTATGGAGGTATCACCAGGCAGTACAGAGGTGCAAGAGGGCGTTTGTGGGCTGGAATGAGGCGGTAGAGGCTGTGGGCAGAGCTGCCCTGCCCGGGCTGGCCTGTAGGAGTCGTGTCGGGCCTGGTGTGCTTCCCTCCCCTCCCCCCACCTCCTTCTCTTCCTTCCTACCCCACCCACCCACCCCGAGGAAAAAGGCTTTGCCTTCTGGGGAAACCTCCCCTCTCCCTCGGCAGGGTCCCCCTGGACGGGTGACTGTGGGAGGAGTCTGGCTGGGCTTTATCCACTGGTGGAGGCTGGTGGAACCAGAGCGAGGCTTTGACACAAAGGAGCGAGGCAAGGTTCCGGTGCCTCCTCCCGGCCTGAACCAGCCTGCCTTCTCTTCCTGCCCCAGCAGCCCTTGCGGTAAAAATGCGACTGGAGCAGATGGCAAATATTAACGCCACAATGAAGGACTGAGTACCACTCCCCCAGCCCCCCACCACAAAGGGCCAACACAGGATGGGTTTGCTTCATTCGAGATGTTTGGTGGCTGGCGTGCAGGGGAGGGACAGGGCTGCTGACTGGCTGCCTCTTGAGCCAAATCGGATTCTGTAAGCCTTGCATTCTAGTTTTCTGTTGAGGGTGAGAGAGGAAGAAGCTCTTGACAATAAGGAGTTTTTATTCTGGGGGGTCGTTTGTGGAGGGCTGTTCCAGAGCACCCTGGCTTCTTCCTGTTGGTGGGACACTCAGCGTTGTCCTTCCCTGCTGATATCTGGGACCAGGTCCTTCTGGGTGGTGGGGCTGTCCTGAGCCCCACAGGGTGAGGCAGAGCACTTCCTGAGTTGTGATAACAGAGGCTTTCAGACAGGGCCAGGCTTCTCAGAGAGGCACATTTCCCTGGGCTGGAAGCCCTTGGCCTAGTTGAGTGTCAATCCACATACCACAATGCTGGGTGTGGTGGGGCGTGGTGTGACTCATGCCCGCCAGCAATCAGCATCACACATCATAATGCCGGGGCGTGGTACCCCAAACCCACCAGCAGTCAGCATCACGTATCACAGTGCCCTCATAGTGACTCACGCCTGTGATCTCAGCATTTGGGAGGCAGAGGCAGGAGGATTGCTGTGAATTTGAGGCTGGCCTGGGCTACATAGTAAATTCAGGGCCAGCTTGAACTACAAAGGGAGACCCTGTCTCAAAAAAGAAAAAAAAAAAGTGGTAGCCAGTATTGCCAAGTTCCATCCAAAACATAATCGTGTCTCCTCATCCACCTTATTCACTAGGCTTGGCCCTGTGCGACATCTGGCTCATCCCCAAAGTCAGAATGACCACAAAAGGGAAGTGTTCTGATCAGTTTAGGCACTGAGGGAGCCAGCACAGCACCCTAGACATGAAAGACTTCCAGGGCTGCTTCTGGAAATGGACAGAATGATGCCGGAACCACTGAGCTAACCCTCCGGCCCTATATTTTATGCTTTTTGTGTTCTATTTTGTTTTTACCATATTGATGATTGAACCCAGGGCCCACATGCTGGACCACATCTCCGGCCTTTTCTGTTTGTTTTAGAAAAGGTTTTATTAAGTTACTAAATTGCCCTGGCTGGGCTAGAACTTGCAGTCCTTCTGGTTTAGCCTTTTAGAAAGGGCATTATAGGCATGTGCCACTATACCCAGCTAATCTCAAGGATTTTTGTTTCTAAGAAATGAGGGCTGGGTGTTAAACTCAGTGGTACAGTACTTGCTTTCTGATATGGGGAGCAAGGTCTATTTCCCAACCTGAAATGCAAATTTGTGTTCTCTAAAATGTGAAGAATGAATTTTAGGCACAATTGGCAGAGGTTAGAGTAAGGAAATTTTATTGAGAGAAAAACTTCTGCCTAAGACAGACAGAAGGGAGAACGCACAAAGGTAGGTAACCCACCCACTGCACTTTTCAGAGGGCTTTTACGGAGCAAAGCCATGAGGTTGGGTAGGTTCAAAGTGGGACAAAATTACAGTCAACCAGTAACATTGCAAATACAGTTGCTTAGGTAATATTGGTACAATGAGAAATCACAAAATGCATAAACCCATGATCAATGAGATTACAACAAGTATAGTTGCTTTGGCAATACTGACTAGATGAGGATCCAATGAGAAGTCAAATCACGTAGCAAACTATAGGGTCTTTGGTCGGGAGACTTTTCTAGGTGGGTCAAGGTCTTCATACTCCACCCCAGAGATATCAATTGTTGCTATTTGTCTTACGTGGGTGGGGCCATTTTCTCCATTGATAATGTTGACTTTGAAGGTCTCTTTGATTGTCTTCCATGTGGGCTTTTCGAGGGCTGGCGCTAAACTTTCTACCTACTACATGTCTGATTAGCTTCCCTACCAATAATACTAGGACGAGCAAGGCTCTGGGTTCCATTCCCATCATGTGCACACACACATACCCACACACACAAAATCATTTAATTAAAAAAATAAAATACAGTGAGTCACTTTTTTATCACTGTGACAAAATACCTAAGAGAAATCAGTTTCAAGGGAGGAAGGGTTTGCTGTGGCTCGTTTCAAAGGTTTCCATCCGTGGTTACTTGGCTAGTAGTTTTAGGCCTCTGGTGGGCAGTGCATAATGGCGGGAGGGCGTGGCAGAGGGAATCTGCTCACTTCATACTACCCAGACTCAGAGAGAGAGAGACTAAGGGGAAAAGGCCAGGCTGGGGAGAGGTACCTCCTTCTAGGGCGTGCAGACCTACTTCCTTCACCTGGGCCCTGCCCCCTAAGTTTGCACCACCTCCCAGTAGTCCATTGGCTCTGACTCTATCAAGGATTTAGCCAGTGATGATCCAGGCAGTCTCTAAAACCCCACCTTTGGGGGACTGTCCCAGATCTAACCCCAGACAGGCAGGAACTTTCAGGAGATAGTTATAAGATGGGCCACCTATTTTCTACTTCTCTGCCTAACAGGAAAGGCAATACAAGGTCAGGGAACAGGTGAGGCACCAGTTTTTGTGGCTGCAAAACCAACTCTTCTGCAGACAGGAAATCATAGGCGGGGCAGAGGATGATCAGGTCCAGTAAGCTGGAGCAGGTCCTGGTTAGGGACATGCAGAGATACATCCTACGTCTGTGCGGAAGCCCTTGTGATGCCGGTAGCTGAGTTTGGGGTGTTGGGGGAGGTGTGATTTCACTGGATAGAAGCCAAGAAGTCTGGAAAGCACTTGAACCTGGTTGGGCATGGTCAACCTTTTGCCGGGAAAATAAATTTCATTAAGCACTGAATTCATCCAGGTGATTTCTGTCAGGTACTGGCACACCTTGTCATGCTGGCAGGCCGAAAGTCAAGGCCAAAGTTCCTGTTACTTGGGGAGTCCTAATAATTAACTGTGAACCTCTGGTAGAGAGGAGGGATGGGGGATTTTAAATGGAGCAGGAAGCCAGAGAAGGCCACTGGCTGTATCACAGCCAAACATCACCGAATCCCAGACTCAGGGGGCCCACTCAACCCTGACTGGGGATCCAAGTCTGGCTCCAGGGGCTCTATGTGGTGACCCCCAGAGTGTGTGGTGGGCACAGTTAACAGCCACCAGCAGTTAGCAAGCACTTCAGGAAAAACAGGAGACCACAGGCCAGGAGGCTGCTGAGGAGTGGCTGTGGCATGGCCTCCTGTAGCCTCTCACTGTCTAGACTATAGGCATTTATTGAACACCTACTACGAGCCAGGCCTTCTGATTGGCCAGTGAACCATCCTTCTTGGTGGCAAAGAAATGTGCTCCTGGCACTTAGCATTTCTGTGTGTCATTTTGTTTGAGATTCACTATGTACAGTAGTCAGCCGATTTTGATCTAATTAGGTACTCCAGGCTGACCTCGAAATCTTGTCTCAGCCTCTTGAGTGCTGGAATTACGAGCATGAGCCACCATGCCTGGCTCCTGCACTAAATTTTTTTTTGAGCTAGGGTCTCACTTTGTACTTCAGGTTAGCCCTGAGCTCACTGTGTAGTCCAGGCAAACCTCCAACTCAGTAATCTTCCTGCCTCTGCCTCCTAGGGGTGGGATTACAGGTGTGAGCCACCACGCCAGCACTGTGGTATGTGGTGCTCATTGCTGGTGGGCGTGAGTCACCACACCCTGTCACTGTGGTATGTGGTACTGATTGCTGGTGGGTGTGAGTCACCACGCCCAGTATTGTGTTATGAGGTTACCAGGGATAGAACTAGGGACCTTGAGTTTGCAAGGCAGATGCTGGAACCACTGAGCTAAATCCCTGTCCCTGCACTGAAGATTTTTGAGGCTCCTTGTAAATTAAAATTGAGACATTCCCTGAACTAACTTCTAGAGTTGTGATTTTTTTCATGTTTGAGGCAGAATGTATTTAATACTAAAAATGCAATGTTATAGCTGGGCGTGGTGGCTCACGCCTGTCATCCCAGCACTCGGGAGGCAGAGACAAGAGGATTGCTGAATTCAAGGCTTGCCTGGGCTATATAGTGAGCTCAGGGCCAGCCTGAGCTACAAAATGAGACCCTGTCTCAAAAAAAAAAAAAAAAGCAATGTTATAAAACTGTACACTTGAGCTATTTACAAGCTAATGATGGCATATAATGAATCTGAAAATAGGGTTGTAATAGTGATGAAAGTAGCCAGAACTTGCTGAGTGCTGTTTACTAAGTATCTTGCAGTTAATGAGTTTAATGCCCAATAATCTTGGAACTAGTAATGGCCCTGACTTCAGGACAAGAAAACAGAGAAGTTGGTAATGTGGCAAAGAAGGGGCCAGTCTGGCGGTGGGATGTGGCTCATTACACAGGAAAGAACTTTGTACTCCATGCTGGCATCTATGTGAGGAGCTTTGGACAGGGTGTTAAAGTGCAAATCCGTGTCCCTCTGTGGACCCCTTCCCCCAGCAGTCCTGCTGTCATTCCCAAGAGTAACATGGGCAGGAACAGGCATGGGGTGGAAGCCCCAAATGAGTGAACTTGCACCTCAGGGCTTCATTTCTGGTTCTGTCCAGACACCTGTAGGGGGGCAGAGGGGGCAGCTCGGCTTGGTCTCTAGGTATTGTCCAGGGCTTCTTTCCCTCTGCATCCTGGGCCCTGGAGCCCTTGGCGTGGCTGCCCTGCCCACCCCTCCCCCACGCATTCTTTTATGCCTTTGTGGCTGCCCCACCCCCAGTTGCCACAAGTTCAGCCCCAGCCACTCACCTCTGCTTCCCAGCCCCTGGCCAGACTTAACTCCTTCAGCGCCATGTCCTCTGCCTTCTTTCCATTCATTCATTCAAGTTAAGACCTATCTTTGAACCACCTCCCTGAGCTGGTGCCCCTTCAGACCCTTGGGGTGGACACAGGAAACATAGCTCCTTCCTGAGGCTGCTGGGCACCCTGTGTAATATACACTGTGTCGAGAGGAGAGGAGACTCCTGTGTCAGGGCCACACAGAGTGGCCAGGGAGGGCTCCCAGTAAAGGCTGGGGCGCAGGTACCTGGAGCCCCAGAGGAGGAGAGGAAGGGGGTGAATGGGCTGGGGCGGCAGGGACCCAGGCAGTAAAAGGAGCTGGGTCACGGCCAGTGTGAAGATCCTAACCCTGCACAGGCAGGGCTGCGCAGTGTGAGACACGAGAGGCAGGACCCACTCTGCATCTTAGATGGCTGTAGCCTCATGTGGAGGGTGGACAAGGGCTGTGCACAGAGCGGGCTGTGCACAGGGTGGGCGCTGGAGCTGCTGAGTGGGCTCAGGGTGGCACTGGTAGCCTGGACGCAGGTGTGGGCAGCCCTGGGTCTGTGTGCACATGCTTAACTGACAGTTTTGAGATAATTGTGTAGAGTTGCATACAGTTAGAAATAACACGGCACTGGGGATGTCGCTCAGTGGTAGAGCGCTTGCCTAGAGTTCATGAGGCGCCACTTTCAGTTTCTGTACCTCAGAGCGAGAGAGAAGTAATACAGAGGGATCACTGTACACTTGACCCAGTTTTCCCAGTGGTAACAGTTCGTGAAGTCGTAGTGCAGTAGCTCGGCTGGGATTTTGACACTGATTCAAGCTGTTGGACTCCTTCTTGTCTCCCTGGTTTCACTTGTGCTCACTCTAGGTTCCTCCAGCCCGAATTCCCCTTCCAGTCCCCAGCTGTGGTTCCCCCTCTCCAAGGAACCCTGTTTTTGTTCTATGCGATTTAATTTTATTTGGTTCACACCCTACTTTGCAATCAAGATGCCAGGCAGTCCCGGCTCTCAAGACTCCCATGTTGTCTTCTTCCTCTTAACACCTCTTCACCTTCCTCCCTGCCCCTCCCTGTCACCCCCTGGCAACCACTCATCTGCCCTCCATTTCTAGAATTTTGCCATTTGAAAATGTTCTATAAATGGAATCATCTAGCTGGTAACCTTTTGAGATTGCCTTTTCTTGCTCAGCGTTCTCCCTGGAGATTCATCCAAGCTGTTTTATGAATCAAGAGTTTGTCTGCAGGTAGAGCCAGCAGGACTTCTGGGGAGGAGGGGCCGGAGGGTGGAGACCCAAGGGTGGAGTGCAGGGCAGGAGACATCCAGGCTCAGCCTCAGTCCCTGTGGGGATGGATGAGGCCTCGTGGAGGGGGAGGGCCACGCACTGCAGGCCAGAGGGCTTGCTGATGGCTTAGCCTCTGTCCTGCTGCCCACCAGTGAGGTGGGGAGTGACACAGACAGGAGGGACCCCAAGGTGTCACAGGCTGACCACCTAAGGAGTTGGAGTGAGGCTGGGGGGTGTGGAAGGGTTTGGCCCTGGAGTCCAGGTGGTGTTTCATTGTGTTTTGTGGTACTGTGGATAGAACCCTGGGTCCCACGTGTGCTACATTCCTACACCCCCTGCCCTGGAAGGAGGGTTTAGACTCAAGGTTTCCAGAGTCAAGAATAAAATGAGAAGAGAGACATGTTGCCCCTTGTCTGTTTCAGACTGTCCTGTCTTCTGGGAACGCTGCTGTTTTGGCAGAGGGGTGGTTGCCAGGTGGTGGCAGGGGTTGTGTTGTGTCGTTGTGGGGCATAACAAGCTGGACTTCAGCCTGGACTCTTGGGGTGAGTAACATCACTTCAGTCCCTGATACAGGCTCCCTCTCCCCTCTTTCAGTCCTACTCTGGCCCACTCTTTCATCTGCTTTTTTCTCTAACTGCCTCAGTTTCTCTTCTTATCCTTCTATTCCTGTTTTTCTTTCTTTCCCGTTTCCCCCGTGCCTTCTATTTCCTTGTCTCTAAATCTTTCCTTTTCTTTTTTTTTGCTCCCACCCCAACCCCACTTCTCTTGCCTTTTCTTCCTTTTTTTTCTCATTATTCAGTAAACTTTATTGGTATATTATATGCACAGCTCACAATCACACACAACATTGGGGAATTTGTACCAATATGTGACATAGGTCAGTTCTCATTTTAACCCACATCCCTGCCCACCGCCTTTTCTTCCTTTTTGTCTCTACCTCCCTGTGTGTCCTCATGATTCTCTGAAGACGTTTCTCTTTTATGTCTCTCTGACCTTCTTTTCCTTTCTCTCCCTCTCAGATATGACTTCCCAGACCAGACAAGGGCAGCACAGGGCACCAGGGCTCTGGTGACAGACCCTCGGGCCAGTACTGTGGAGGCAGACAGGCCCCGGATCTCCAGTGGATGTGGGAGCCCACAGAGGAGGACAGGCATGGGCCGAGATCTAGGTGTGGGCGGGGCCCGGGGCACTCACTCCCGGGGAGGGGGCAGTGGGGGAAGAGACCTCCAAGGCAACCTGGAAGCCTGCAGGGGGAGAAAGGGCCCAGGGGGCAGCAGGCCTTGGCTCTGGGCCGAGCACCTCGGCAGCTGGCAGTGTCTTTCTAGGGTGGCAGCTGCTGCTACAGGGAAGAATCGGTCACCAGTGAGGTTGGGAGCCCACAGGAGGGGCCACACATTGCTGGTGCTGGTGGGCGCCTCAGGGTTTGCCCTAATTGCCTGTTTATTTAATGGTTAACAGCTGCCCACGTGGGCACGAGGCTCCTCTGAGTGGCTGTGCAGAACCTGAGTGATTCCTGGCAGATTGGGCCTCACAGGGCTCCGAGATGCTCTTCTTAGCCCTCTGGGGGCCCAGCTGCCCTCGAGAGCAGCCACACAACCTCCAAGGCTCCAATGACGATCAAGCGTCAAAGTGGCAAATGTACAACTCCAGAGTGATAGTGGCAGCTGCTGGGCCTTAGCCAGCTTTGGGATGGCTCAGAGACAGGGAACCAGGGGGTGGACATGCTGCCCCAGGGGAGGTGGCAAACTCACTTTGACCTGGAGATCGCGACCCAGCCAGGCCATGGGCATGGCTTGGTTTGTCCCCCTGAGCCAGGAAGGAACCTTGCATTCTTGCTGTATGTGTATTGACATCTCCCCACATTCTGACCTCTGCAGTGGGCCAGCCCTGCGAGCAGCCTTGTGAGGGAAGAACACCCACTACTGGGGCTACCACCACAGGCCCTTGTTTGAAATCTGGTAGAGTTTGTGGGGCTCAGTGCAAATGTCAGTGCCGGGCTCTTTGGTCAGAACTGACTGAGCATCTCAAGACAGTGGTAACCACGTGCATCCATCAGTTTTTACTAGAGAAACAGATAATCCAAGGTATACATACGTAGGAACTGAAAAGATTGGCTTAACATGGCCACCCACAGAGTCGGGTGAGGAAGAGTACAGAGCTGGAGACTGAAGGATTTAATGGAAGGTCTGGAGCTCACTGCAGTGCTCATGTAAGATCACCTCAGGAGGCCAGCGGGTCTGTGATGGAGGCCGAAAGTCTGCACGGGAAGCTGAAGAGGCTGAGCCAGAAGCCAGGAGCTGATGTCTGAGGTGAAGATGGCAGCTGCTCTGAAGGAACAGGAGCAGATCATCCCTTCTCATTTCCCTTTAGATTGCCCAGCCTGAGCCGCCTGAGGGCAGGACTGCTGGGCTGCTTCAGTTATGCTTCTCCGACCAAACTTCTCCAGTAGACGCCATCAGCCATCACACCAAGTGTTCTGTCAGGTTTGTCCCCGCTGCTCCCAGGAGTGTCCTGGTATAGAGAAGTCCTATTGCCTGGGGAGCCTTAGTGTCCATGGCTGTAACACAGTATCACCAGCCACTCTCACCGCTGGGGCTGCAGTGAACAGATATGGACCCAGTGTCAGGCTTGGCTCCTCATCTCCGGTGCTGGTGCAGATGGCATTCAATAGCATGTGCTGTCTGGTGTTCCCTTGGCCTTTGCACATGCTGCCTTCTGTGTGGTTTTCATTTTAAACTGACCTTTTTATTTTATTTTTTTTTTTGCTTTTTGGAGACAGGGTCTCGCTTTGTAGTTCAGGCTGGTCCTGAGCTCACTATGGTGCCCAGGCAAGCTGCTGCAAACTCAGCAATCCTCCGGTCTCTGCCTCCTGAGTGCTGGGATTACAGGCGTGAGCCACCACGCCCAGCATTATATGTGGTTACCGGGGATTGAACTCAGATCCTTGCGCTTGCAAGGCAGGCGCCGGAACCACTGAGCTAACTCTCCGGCCCTAAACTGACCTTTTTATTTTGGATAAGCATAGATCTGCAGACAACTTGCAGAGATACTTTCCAGAGTTCCCATATGCCACTTCCTCAGTTTGTTCCCCCCATTGTTGTCTTACATAATCTAGGACATTTGTCAAAACTACGAGCCCAGTGTCTAAACACTGCTACTGACTAAACTGTAACAGCATTTGGGTTTTGGTGGGCTTTCCTGTTCTGCCTCTGCCCCACATGGTGCTTGATGTGGGCTTTTTTTTTTTTTTTTCAGGTACAGGGAAACAAACTCAGGACATTGTGCTTGTCAGGCAGGTGTGATGCCATTGAACTAAATCCACAGCCTGGGAGGGCTTTATTGTTCGTGAGAACTTGTGACTCCAACAGTAGGTCATAGACCAAGCGGGAACATCACCCTGCAGTCCTAGAGCTGGGGCTGCCAGTGTCCTGGTTAGGAGCTGCCGATGGCCACCACTGGGCTTGGCTCCTGGCCCTTCCTGCTCAGCCTGGGACAGTGATTTGATTCTGGGCGCCAGGTGTTGTCTAGGGGGAGACAGGTGGGTGGTAACCAAGGATGGGTAAACAGGATGTGCACTGTTGTGACATGTTGAAGGTGACCCTGATGGAATTAGGGGTCCCCAGGAGGGTCAGGAGAGTTTCCCAGACATGAGACCTGAAGACCTCTTAGGAGAAAACCAGCCTGAGAAGACCTAGCAGTAAAGCTAGAGGGTGATAGCCAGTGCCAAGGACCTGAGGCGGGACACTCTGTGAGGTCCAGGGTTAGGACCATGCTCTGGACAGTAGCCTGAGTGCCAGGAGGTGGCATAGAGGCTTTAGGGAGACATGCTAGATCATGGGGGTCTGGGGTCAACAGTCCTCTGAGCTAGCAGACAGCTACCAGAAGTGAGTGGGCTGAAAGAGCATATATCCCTGTACAGGGGTGTCTGCTGCTCTGGGTCAGGAACTAGGTCGGGGAGACCTGGTTCTTGTGGGTGCTGTGGTGTCAGCTCCCCAACCGGCTGTCTTTTGTGTGTTTGGATTTCATAGCCAGCACCCTAGGGGAGCAGGGCCCCTCCTCAGCTGGTTTCCATGCTAACACTTTTCTTCCAGCCAAAAGCAGAATCTGTGGGGATCCAGGAAGCTTCCCAGGCTGCTGCCTAGGGTCAGCATCACCTTAATGAGACTGACAAACTGTCCATGCTGCTGGGGTCACCTGGGCACTGAGCACCCACTTCGGGAGCCCCAATCCTGTGCCTAGTGCTACTGGCACTAGGCCCTCAATGACCTTCCACTTTCCTCAGTTACTGTGGCGTCTGAGCCAGCAGAGGCTGAGAGGGAGGACTCTAGGTGGGAAGACAGCTGGTTTTATGAAGCTGGCCAGCCCAGCCCTGTAGGCAGGATTGGACATGCGGGCTGCTTATGGGTTTAGGGCTTAGGGGCGGAGTTCTGCTCTCAGTTGTCAGAGCGCTTTGGAAGAAGTGGGGCCCTAGAGTAGACACAGCCACTGCAGGCAGGACAGCCAGGCATAGCCTGAGGTGCAGAAATCCCTGAGCTGGCTGAGGAGGGAGGCCAGGCCCGAGGGGAAGGCCTGTGGGCTGGTCAAGGTGGGAGCCCATGCCAAGAGCTCCAAAGAGCCTGCTCTGAGTCCCAGCCTGGCTGTTCACCAGTTGAGAAGCCCCGGCCTCTGCTGAACTGTTTTCTTAGCTGTGAAAAGAAAGTTGCCACAGCTCCTAGCTCAAGGGCTCTTGGGAGCACTGGGGCAGCTGAAGTACAGGCCAAACTTGCTATAGTGGCGAACAGGGCCTGTGAAGAAAGCCTCGCTCCACACAGTGTACTGTGCAGCTATGTTGCCCTAGGCTCTGCTTGGGGTGTGGAGGAATGATCGGGCACACCAGATAGCACAAGTTTCTTGCCCCCCCAGAGGAATGAACCTATGACAGATAGCTCAGGCATGGCAGAGAGCCATGCTTCTGTGGTGACTTGAAACACTTGTCCTCCTTCAGTGCTGGCGATGAGTTTGTCTTTAGCTGGCTGCTGAGCAGGGCCACCAGTGAGCTGTCTGGCTGGAAGGGGCAATGCCTCGGGGTCCTGTCCTGGGAGGCAGAGATGGAAGGGCATGTGGGTCCCATCAAGAGCTCTCCTGAGCCTTGCTTAGCTCCAGGCTCTGGGCTTTGACTACACAGGGGCTCTAGCCACAAATCCCAGCTCCGTCACCACCATCATTTCCTAGCTGGGACATTGTGGGCAAGTGACCCTCCAAACCATGGATCCCTCTGCTGTGGATGGGATTAAGGGTACCTCTCTCTCCCAGCAGCTGCAAGGGTGCACCATGCCCTATGAACCTGCAGGGCCCTATGAACCAGTGGGCTGGGTACCCCAGAAGGGGCCATACTTGTACTGTGGTTCAATTGAGAGTGGCTGGGTTTAGTTTGTGGAGTTGAACTGATCCATAGCTTTTCATTTGTTTAAGTAACCTTTTTTTTTTTTTTGAGACAGGGTCTCGCTTTGTAGTTCAGGCTGGCCCTGAGCTCACTATGTAGCCCAGGCAAGCCTTGAACTCAGCAATCCTCCTGCCTCTGCCTCCAATTCTGGGATTATAGGCGTGAGCCATCACGCCCAGCACTGTGGTATGTGGTACTGATTGCTGGTGGGTGTGAGTCACTATGCCCAGCATTTTATGTGGTTACTGGGGCTAGAACCCAGGACCTTGTGCTTGTGAGGCAGGCGCCAGAACCACTGAGCTAAATCTCCAGTCCTAAATAACCATTTTTTTAAACAAAATTTAAAATTTCTGGAATTAGAGGGCTGGGGATTTAGCTCAAGTGGTACCGCGCCAATCTTGGATACACAAGAGCCTGGGTTCAATCCCCAGTACTGCAAAAAAAAAAAAAAGACATCATATAAAATTTCTGGAATTAGAGAAAAGTTGCTGTGCTGGTACAGGGTGGCCCAGTCGCCAGTTTCTCCCATGGCTGCTGTGGTGCACTGAGGTAAGACTGATGCGCAGTTCTGAACTGACTCCACAGTGTGTGGACTCCGCTGGCTCTTCCCCGGTACCCCTGTCTGTTCCAGGATTGCACCCCAACTCTGTACTCCATTATGTCACAAGGGAAATTTAATTGGTGTAAGAAGCCAACATGCCTTAATCCTCCCCTGGTCTGTGATACCATCTCTGAGTTTTATCAGTGACCTTGACCATTTTGAGGAATATTGGTCAGGAATCTGTCTATTATCCTTCAAGTAGGGCTCATCCAATATCTAGTTGAACTGATTTTCCAAGATAAATAGGCAGTCTGGTTTTCATGGGACATCTGTATTTATTTGAGACAGGGTCTTGTTTTTGTAGTTCAGGCTGGCCCTGAACTCACTGTGTAGCCCAGGTAGCCTCAAACTCTTCGCAGTCCTGCTTCTGCCTCCAGAGTGCTGGGATTACAGGTATGACCCACCACACCCAGCATTGTGATATGTGGTACTAGGAATCAAACTCAGGACCTTGCACTTGCCAGGAAGACACTGGAACCACTGAACTAAATCCCCGGCCTGGGACATCTGGTTTTTTATAGGTTTACAATTCTACTTTTACAAAGTCATGAAGCAGACATATAACTGTCCAGTCTGCGGGCTGTAAGACCAGAAAGTCCAGCGTCCAGGGTGGAAGAGGGATGGATCCTCAGGGCGCGGGGATACGCTCGAGAAAGTGCGCCAGGCCTGCAGCAATTCTACCAGTTCTTGTGGGCTGGGGAGAAGGACTGGACCTGCCCGTTGGTGTTAAGTTGCTGGTCTTGACTCTCTCACCCAGAGGAGTGGAGCGTTTCTGCTGGGGGCTGGGAGATGGGGCTGGAGAGGCAGAGCCAAGGCCTTGGTTACTCCTGCTTGCCTGGCTGACCCTGGGGGACTCTCCTTACCCACTGGAGGGCTCCAGATTCCCCTCTGAGATTCTCAAAGCGCAGGCAAGACTGTTGGGGTTTGAGCTTGCTGCTGTGTCTCCGAGGAGCCCATGGGGTGAGGGTGAGAACCTGGGCTGGAAGCTGGACCCAGCTCTAACTCACTTGCCAACATGACCTCAGACATGGAGTGACTCCTTGCCTTGCAGGTTGCCATGAAAATCCAAGAGAAAGTGGGCACAAAAATGGGTTTCAGTGGCCTCCTAGTGTGTAGTGACTGGGACCTGGCCTCCTGGTTGTGGCCCTGCTCACCTGCTGTGGCTAGGGTGCCTGCATCATGCAGCACCTGAATCTGCACCCTCACACCTGCCTACACCTGTTGGTTGGAGTTCCCAATTTCTAAGCACCTCCTGGCACCGTTATGGATTTATTACTTGTTTAGGCAGGATTCTTAGTTATGAGTGACAGCAGCCTCGGTCACCTTAAGCAAAGAGAAGTTTCCTGGCTCTTGTGCAGAAAAAGCCTCAGGGTTTTTCTGGCCTCGAGCAGAATCAGATTCAGGTGCTCAGAAGCAAATGATACTGTCAGGGCTCTGCCTCACCCCATCTCACTATTGCTGTCTGCCATCTTTGATCTCAGGCAGGAACCCCATCCCCACTTACACAGTGGCACAAGAGGCTTTCAGCACACAGAGGAGAGCAACCCTAGCACAAAGGCAAGAGCCCCAAGGGCTATTTCTCAAGGACCTCATTTGGGTCACATGCTCAGGCCTGAACCAGTCACTGTGGAAGATGGGAGGGGCTTCTTGGTGGATCCACCTTCCTCTGGTCCACCTCCTAGGGCTGGGTTGAGGAGCCAGTTACAAAAGGGTCCCTGAGAAAAATTGGGATCCTGAGGTCTGAAGGCGAGGTGGACTGGCAGGAACAGCACTCACCTTGCCCTTATCCTTTCCAAGACCATGTTTTGGGGTCAAGAGATCACATCTGAGCCCTCAGACATATCCCCTTGATAGACATCAAGTCAGCCTGTCCAGCAAACTGGGTCACCTACCCACCTTTCTCCCGTGTGACCTCCAGGGTGTTTCAGGGCCTACATCAGCCTCCTCAGCCCCTCCCCCCCTTTTTTGCCATCATCTACACTGGTGACCCTTCTGAAAAAGGAAATGCAGCTTGTTTGGGGTAGCTTGCTTCTTGGGAGACCTTGTAGGTCACATAAAGCATGGGGATGGTATCCACCTGTGTGTTCAGCTGGGTTCCAACAGAGAACCAACCTCTCCTGCATCCCCCTAGCTCTGGCTTTGCCAAAGCAAGAATGACGAATTTCCTTCACCACCAGGAGAGATGCCACAGTCATGAGCTTCTGGCACTAGAGTTCACGGGGTCTAAAGATAGGACTGCAGCCTCTCACTGTTCTTCTTGGTTCCCTCATAATTATATAGATTTTCTTCTTGCTTTTTCTTCCTGTTGGTAGAAGTATTTCAAAAGGAATGGGTTTTCTACAGAGCTCCCTGGGCAGGCCATCTGGTCAAGCCAGGATACTGTCTCTGGCCTGGTCACTGACCCCTGGGCCCTGTGAGGGCCCCTTAGTCATGCCTGCTCCTCAGGGTCAGGAGAAGGACCACATCTTTTCAGCATTGCGAAGTGCTCTTTGGCTTCAAGCCATGAATCAGATGAGAGGACTGGGCTGAGCCTGTCAATTCACCCATACTTGTATTTCCTGGGTACCAGAAGCATCAGTGCTCAGGAGAAAGTGAAGATGCCTAAACCAGGAGTCTCCACAGCTGCCTCCCTCAGTGCCCCCTTCCTGGTGATGCTGACTGGATGCCAGCAACAGACAAAACTGTGCCTGTCTGGAAGGCAGGATGCAGTGGAAACAGTGCTGGGACGAGAGGGGCAGGTGGGTGGGCCCTGCCTCCTAGGTCACTCCCAGGCAGGCTGAGCCAAGAACGGCTGGCCGAGAGTTGACCAGATGGAAGGTTCTTCCTTGTGTGAAGTTGACACTTGAACAAAGTGAATTGCTCATCCTGGTTTTCCACAGGTGATGAGGGTGATAAAGTTGGATGAGGTCCCCAGACCCTGGGGCATGTTCCCTCCATTGAAAATGCTTGAGTTGTTTCTTCTCTTGATGGAGAGAGGGGCTCGGTGTGATGGGAAGTCACTATCTCCAGCTCAGAGCTTCTGGCTGTGCGCACCAGAGGGATGCCTGCACCCGCCACCTCTGTGGCCCCTCCTTCTCTGACCACCTGTTCTCTGTTCCGCTCTTCCTCAGACACACACCTTAGTGAACACACAGACACATACTACATCTTACTTGAAAGTCTCCAAGATTGTTGCATCTGGGATGAAATTTGTAGCTGCCAGGAGCCCCTTCCACTGGCCTGTCTTGGCCCCTTGCCTACACTCACAACTGCGCAGGCCAGCCAGACGTACTCAGTTTTCCCGCTCCCACCACATACCCCACTTTGTACATGCTATTCCCCCACCTGGTCTGAACCCCCTTTCTCTCTTTTTGGTTAGGTCCTGGGTGGTAGTTGGCATCCCAGATGGCTCAGCCCCTGGACACACCCACTCCATCCAGGATGCGTTGTCCCTTCTTCCTGGTTCCCCAGGCCTTCGTTTCTCTTTGCCACCAGCCTTGGCATGAGGCAGTGTTGGGCCTGGTGGCCCAGCCCTTCTGTCTGTGGTCAACAGTGGGTCTGCCAGTGAGGCAGAGGCCTCAGTCACGTGGTGTCCCTGCTCTGGGATTCCTGGCTCATAGAGCAAACGGATCCTGGTTCCTGACACGCCACCTCCTTTTTTGTCATTTCAGAAACCAGTGGTGGCAGCGTTTGAGCTGCCCACACTATACCGGACGGAGGACTGTTTTCCCGAAGGCGCCCAGGATGGGCAGCGTCCCAGACTCTAACCGCATCGGCACCTGTGAGCTTTGTCACCTTCCTCTTGGGATGCTGGGACTGTGTGTGTGTATGCAGAATTGCTTGCCCTTTGTCAGTGATTTGCTTTTGCTTTTCGTCCTGTGCAGTCCAGAGCAGCTGGGGGGCCTTGCATGGCTGTGTGTGGCGGTCAGAGGGCCCAGTATCCCCAAAGCGCCTGGTCCATCAGCCTGCTGTTCTACGGGTGGAGGCTCTGCCCCTGGGCTGGCTGCAGGGTGAGGGCTGTGTGGGGAGGAGCTGCTCTGCTGCCAGCCCAGGGCTGCCTGTCTGCTGGTGCACGGCTTGCAGACCCTGAGCCCTGGCCCTGGGGAGGGTCGCAATGAATGTGTCATGACTCACTGGTGGTCGGTGTGAGAACAGGTGGGGGCGACAGCTTCCTTCTTGCCTGTGTGTGGTCTCTTGGAGGCTCCTGCTGGGCCTGCGGGGGCCTGGCCTGGGCCTTCTTATTGCAGGCGGTACCTTCCACCCCCAGTGGAGAGCAGAGGCCAGAGCAATGAGGTCTCTGAGGTGTGTTCACTTCTGTGTTGTGTGTGTGAGCTTCCCACGGTTGTCCCAACCATCTAGCTCACTGTAGCTTTGATCTGGAATGGAGATTTCTGGAACTCCTTACAGAGCCAAGAAACACACACATGAATGCACACATGCATGTACAACTCAACTAAAGGATTAGAATTTCAAGGAAGACAAAACTAATGAGCCTGTCAAGATAAAGGAGGAAAGCAAGGAATAAGAGGTTGTGCCAATTTTGGGAACATTTTTGGGAGGAAAATATATGGATGGGCTGAAGATGTAGCTCAGTGGGAAAGTATTTGCTCAGCATGCAGGAGCCCCTGGGTTCAATCCCCAGTAGCACAACAAAGCAAAACAAAAAGCATTCAAAGTACTATGCAGGAGGCTGAAGCATGAGAATTGCAGGATTACAAGTTTGGGGCCAACCTAAGCAACATAATGTACACATTTTTCTTTCTTTCTTTCTTTCTTTTTTTTTTGAGACAGGTTCTCGCTTTGTAGTTCAGACTGGCCCTGAGCTCACTATGTAGCCCAGGCAAGCCTCGAACTCAGCAATGCCCCTGCCTCTGCATCTGGAGTGCTGGGATGACAGGCGTGAGCCACCACGCCCAGCATTTGTGGTATGTGGCACTGATTGCTGGTGGGCTTGAGTCACCACGCCCGGCATTGTTGTATATGGTTACTGGGAATGGAACCAGGGACCTTGTGCTTGCTAGGCAGGCCTGGACCACTGAACTAATTAACTCCTTAATCCATTTAGAATTCTGGGTCTGTGCGCTTGAAATTTTAAAAAATAGTGTGGATGTAGCTCAGTACAAAGGCTCTGGGTTCACTCCCAGTATTGCAAAAGGAGCGTCTCACTAGATTTTCACAAACAACATATATGTATAACCTGCCACATTATTAGCACCCAGACATCCCTTGTGAGTTCCTTCCTGCCTGACAGGAGGGCTGGCTTTGGGGTCCTCCAGCCCTGGGTGGGCAGTGGGTGCCGGAGTGTGTGCACAGGACCCCCTTTGTGTCCAGCCCTGTGGGCTGGATGTTATGCTTGTGGGTTGCGGGCTTGTTGCTATGTAGCTGCAGATCGTTAATTCCCGTGGCTGTATTGTATTGATTGGGGTGCTCCTAATGAAAGAGCCTCTGTACCTGCCATGCCCCGTCTGCTCACAGGGCCCATAAATTGAATGAAAAGTTGATTTTTTTTTTTTTTTTTTGCTTTTTGAGACAGGGTCTTGCTTTGTAGTTCAGGCTGGCCCTGAGCTCACTATGGTGCCCAGGCAAGCCGCCGCGAACTCAGCAATCCTCCTGTCTCTGCCTCCCGAGTGCTGGGATGACAGGTGTGAGCCACCAAGTCTGGCATTGTGGTATGCGGCGTTGATTGTTGGTGGGCGTGCCAGCATTATATGTGGTTACCAGGGATCAAACTCAGGACCTTGCGCTCGTGAGGCAGGCGCCGGAACCACTGAGCTAACCCTCCGGCCCAGGAAAGTTGATTTTTTTTTTCTTTTTTTGAGACAGGGTCTCGCTTTGTAGTTCAGGCTGGCTCTGAGCTCACTATGTAGTCCAGGCAAGCCTCAAACTCAGCAATCCTCCTGCCTCTGCCTCCCGAGTGCTGGGATTACAGGCGGGAACCACCTCGCCCGGCAGGAAAGTTGATTTTTGTGTGAGCAGTCAAGGACACCAGTTTTCAGAAGATCCTGTATCTGACTGGGAGACACTCACAGGCTTCTTTCCCCTTTCAGGGCCTGAACCCAGGGCCAAGGAGAGGTGGAAGGTGAAGTCATGTGATTAGGCCATAGCAACAAAGGTTTCTACCACAGTAAGGGGCAGGGCTGTGGCTCTGAGGTCAGCCTGCCTGGGCAGCACCTTCTTCTCCAGATTGCTCAGTTCTGTGACCATGACTTGCTGCTTATCCTCTCTGAGCCCAGCCTTTTCCTCAGATCCATGAGTGATAGGCCAGGATGTGCTGTGTGCAGGGCTGGCCCAGGGCCTATCCAGAGACCGGGTAACGAGTGCCTCTGCTGTGCTTACTGGGCTTGAAAGGGGAGTGGCCTGTGTACTGTTTCTCAGTTGACCTCATGTGCTTTTAGGCAGATGTGTGACTTGTTACTGTCCCTAACTACCCACTTTGGTAACCACCCACTCTGGGACAAGGTTGACTCCATTCCAGATGAGGGTAGCTCTCTTGTGCGGCTATTTCCACAAGAGGAAGGTTCTGGAGGCAGCTGCCTTTTCCATTTTCCCACAGTGTGGACTTCATGGCCATGAAAGCCAGAAGTTTCAGAACAGCAGCCCAGTGGACAGTATCTGGTCAGCAGAAATGTGAGGTTTGCCCTAAACACTTTTAAAATGTCTTCACACTGAGATGAATGTCTGTCTGGCACAGATAAAAGCAGTGAGAATGAGCACCCAAACTGCAACTCAAAACCCACTTAATTTTTGCAGTGCCAGCACTGCAATTAAACCTCAATACTGAGGTTTTCAGTTTAGAAAAAACAATTCATACATTAACATCTTTTGTCTTAAAAGAAAAACAACAATGGCCAGGAATTTAGCTCAGTAGTGCCACACCTGCCTCAGAAGCGCAAGGTTCTGAATTTGATTCCTGGTACCAAAATTTAAAAAACCCCACAAACACAAAAGAAAAACCAAAATAGAATAATAGAGTTTTCAGGGATACAAACAGCTTTTTATTGAAAGGTAAATGTTTGTATTTGGTGAACTTTTGCATAATTGTGATCTCTGCTGTTGATGAATGCTGATAATTTGTCAAGCCTTTGCTTATGTTTGATTAGTTTGAGGGCAACACATGCGGCATTCAGGTTGTCTGTTAGTCTGTTTTTTGTATAAAGGTGGATATAATTCAAAGCTGAAAACAGTTGCTCCCAAGCATAGGATGATCCAAACAAAGTAAGAAAAGCAATCCTGAGTACTTCCATTGACTTAAAATGATTGGGTAGAGATTTCCACTCTTTAAGGATTTCATCTTCAGAACTATCCACCATACTGTCCTCTGTCATCCCTTCACACTGTATCTTCTCAAACGTTGCATGCAGGTCACAGAATTTATTTTCCAAATACAGCCTTCTTGAAATCTCAATAACTCCATTTTTAGATTTCCAAAATCTAACCAGGATAAGCAGGAAAGATCCAGTTCTTCAAACTTGGCTTTATTTGGAGAAGTAAGAAAACACAGGATGGTCTCCATCTTATGGAGCTGCAAAAATCTGTTACTAAAATTCTCCTTTGCACCTGCTACAATGCTAGAAATTCCTTGTAGATTTCCTGATGGCTTGTAGGATTGTCTGTAAATGTAGAATTTTCTAAATGCAATTTTAGGTTTGGAAAATATTTCAGCTGCCCACTTTCAAAGTTTCTTTCAAAAACCTGCAATTTTCTCTCAAATATTTTGATATTGCAAGACATCTTTTCGGTTGTTTTCCCTACACTTTGTAGTTTTCTGTTCAGTATAGTGAGGTGTAGTGTAAAACCTGTAAAAAAATATGAGATTGTTAAGCCAGGACATATCAGTGAGCTGTGGGTATTCTTGCTCCTTTTCATTCATAAATAGCCTAATTTCATCCAAGCAGGCTACAAATCTCTTCAGGACTCAAACCTCTGCTCAGCCACTGGACATTATTGTACATAAGTAAAGCATTATTCTGTGCCTGAACCTCATTAAGAAGTGCTTGAAACTGTTGAAAATTAAGAGTATAAGCCATGATGTAGTTCACCATTTCTGTGACATCTTTGAGGATATTGTCTAAATTTTTGCTGCTTTTCCTGGCACAAAGAGCCTCTTGATATATAACACAGTGAAACTGAAGGCCTGGATGTTTTGCGCCCCAACAAAGAACTGTATGAAACCAGATGTTGCCCCCACCATGCAAGGTGCCCCATCACTAATAATTGAAACTGTATTTCTGGTTTTAAGTCTTATGACAAAACAGCTTCTATCCCTTCTGTTCTTCCATGGAAAGACACTAGTTTCACCAGCTCTTCTCTCATGATGTCACCAAGAGCATAACACAAAATCACTCTAGCCTTGCGTGATTATTTATATATGTGCTTTCATCCAAGCACATGGAATGGCAGGGTGTCTTTGTCAGTCAGTGGTGAGCTGCTGACTAACATCACTTGCCATAAGCAGCACTGATCTTTAACAGTATTTCTGCTAAGTGGCATCTCAGTGATGTGTAATTTTATCCTTGTTTGGGAAATCATGGAAAAGGCAACATAGCTATCTTGATAAAGTCCCCATCAGAAAGAGGCTTACCATGCTTTGTTATGCACAGTGAAATTTGAAAGCCGGCTTTCAGATGATTTGTTTTAGGAAGATAGTTGCAAAAACTAAGATATAGGAGTGATATCTCCTCAATTTCCCTTCAAGACACTCAGTTTTACCAAGTTTGGCAGTACTTTTGTGGTTAGTGTCAAAATGTCATCCAACACTTGATGTGTGACACACAACACTTTCACTACACAGAACAAATAATACTTTCCAGTGGTGTTCAATCACTCCAAAGACTGTCCAGGTCTGTTGGAATAATCCCCACTACCTGTTTTCAGTTTTGCTTTTGCTGTAGTCATTTTTCAGAGTTCAAGACTTGAAGTGTATAAAAACACAAAATTTAGGGGCTGGGGATTTAGCTCAAATGGTACTGAGACAACTGTAGACGCATAAGGGCCTGAGTTTGATCCCCAGTACCACACAAAAAATAAACAAAAAAAACTCCACAAAAACAAACAAAAAACCCCCAAATTTTTAAAAAATGAAGCACTCAATATAAATCTATTCCAACACCACAAGTAGCTAGCACTGTTAACACTAAGGAATTAGATATAATATCACTTCTCGGCCTTTTGGCTAAGATCAGGTGTAGGAATTAGATATTGCTTAAATTGATACTCTACAGTGATTCTCTGCTGTGGTTCCTGTTGAATTTGCTGACCAGTAATGCAAGGGGCAATGTTCTACTGGCCACTAGCTTTTGGCCTGGTCCGAAAAAGGCATCTGAGTGCTTTTCCTCCCTCATGGAGGCATTAGTTAAAATTACAGGCAGTCAAGCAAATATATATCTATCCTTGCTCATTTTCATAAATTCTTCACAAACAAATATGCTACAGATTCAACTATTTCAGGTGGACACTATATTAAAAGTATCTTGGGGGCCAGAGATTTAGTTCAGTGGCATAGCACCTGCCTAGCAAGTGTGAGATCCTAAGTTTGATCCCCAGTAATCCCCCAAAAAAGAATCTCAGTCTCTTATTTAGAACATCTCTATGCTAAATATTAGATATTACATGCCTGGTGTGGTGGTTCACACATAACCCTAGCACTGGGGAGGCGGAGGCAGGAGGATTGCTGTGAGTTTGAGGCTAGCCTGGGCTACATAGTGAGCTCAGGGCCAATCTGAACTACAAAGTGAGACCCTGTCTCAAAAAACCAAAAAAATAAAAAGACTAAAAAACAAAATAGATATTGAATTTCAGTTTTTCATAAAAGCTAAAATCTTGTGTTAAAAACTCACAGCCAGGCCGGAGATTTACCTCAGTGGTTCCGGCATCTGCCTTGCAAGCACAAGGTCCTGAGTGATCCCAGGAACCACATACAACGCTGGGCATGGTGACGCACGCCCACCAGCAATCAATACCACATACCACAGTGCCCGGCGCGGTGGCTCACACCTGTAATCCCAGCACTCGGGAGGCAGAGGTAGGAGGACTGCTGCTGAGTTTGAGGTTTGCCTGGGCTACATAGTGAGCTCAGGGCCAGCCTGAACTACAAAGCAAGACCCTGTCTCAAAAAACAAACAAACCTCACAGCCAGTCCAATTAACTCTTTATATCTATATCTATTTATCTATATCCTTGGCAATGCACTGACCAGCCAGGTGAAAGCTCAAATGAATCACGACTAATGAGTTGTGGCTTGTGATGTCATCAGTTGGCACCAGGACTCCTTTCTGAACACCCTATGGCTTTCTGTGCAGTTGTCTGATGTTCAGCTCCTAGGGTAATGCTGGAGCCACTTATCTCACATGCCAACAGAAAAGGCTCTGAGTGCTGACTGTGGCATGTATGCTAAAGGTTTGCAACCTCCAAGATAAAGGGAGCTTCACACCTCACTCTGCACACCTGACATGGATCCAGAAATCCAAATGGATTAAGGAGTTAAATGTATACATGCAGCTATTGAAAAATTAGGTGGAAAACATCAGGGAGCAAATGTAAAAGGCACAGAGATAAATTTGATATTTATAAAATTTATTTATCTATAACTGAAATATTTACATAGCAAACAGAAAGCTCAATTCCCAAATCTTAAAACAACAAAATCCAAAGCAAATGACAAACTGGGAAACTGGTATTTGAAACTCATAAGGTAATAGTCTCCCTAATATGTAAACAGCACCTTTGAATAAATAACAGGAAAGGGGGGAAGGCAAAGGATATCAACAGGCATTTCACAGAAAATGCAGGTGTTTAAACATAGGAAAAGCTACTCAACCTTACTACATAAGTATGAGAGAAACTGGAATTACTCCCATGGGGATGAGGATATACCTCAGTGGTAGAATGCTTACCTAGCAAGTGTAAGGCCCTGGGTTTGCCCCTGATTCCCAGCTCTGCCAGAAAAAGAATTTCTGGAAATTAGATTCTTCATATATCAGACTACAAAAATTAAAATCTTTGGTGACACTGTTGGGGAAAATTGGACAATCAGGATAGGGATTTAGCTCAAGTGGTGCCATGCCTTCCTTGGAAGCACAAGGGCCCAAGTTTGATCGTAGTACTGGAAGAAAAAAAAAAAAGACAATTCCTCAGTTGTTCAACCAGCAGAATCTGAAAATGAGAAATTTGTCTATGCCTTCAGACCTTATAACCCCTTCTTTAGGACCCAGTTTATGCAGGGGAAGCAGCAGTAAGTACACAGGTTAGTCATTATGCCTTGAAATGGCAAGATGGGATGGAACTTAAGTGTTCCCCAATATGGGATTGGTTGCATATTGGCACATCCATGAGAGAATACTATGGAACTGTGAAGAAGGCTTAGGAGTTCCTTATGAGTTGGAGTTACCAAGATATGAAGGCCAAAGGCAGAAAAATGTACATGGCACACTGCCATCTATTTGAAAATGAAAGGTCTGAACATTCTCAGGATAAATAAAAACTTAAGTGGGTATCTGTTTGGGATGAAAGGTATCCTTTCCATTTCTCTTAATTTTTGATATTTTAGTGTTAACTCTTCAGAAAGTTAATTTAAGATCAGTTGCCTGTAGCCAGCACTCTGGAGGCTGAGGCAGGATTTCATGCTTGAGGCCAGCCTGAGCTGCATTGCAAATTCCAAACCACCATGTACTATCTTGTCTAAAAGAGTAAAATCACTTGCCAGGATGAGCATGGCAGTGTATGCCTGTAATCCCATCTTCTCGGGAGGCTGAAGCAAGAGTACTACAAGTTTGAGGTCAGCCTGGGTAATTCAATGCTGAATCAAAGTAAAAAGGGTGTGGATATAGCTCAGATAGTGCACTTTTGGGGTCAATTTTAGAAAAGCTAGAGAAAAAGTAAAAAATCAGTTGTCAGAAATCAACAATGAGGAGTCTATATAAAGAAAGTTTCCTGTTTCTTTTGGAAACCTGAGTATCTGGAAACTGAGGCTCTCACAGCAGCAAGCAGCTGGTGCTGAGGCTCAGAGGGAGTGTTCTCCAGCCATAGGTTATACTCATATTACCCCACTAATACCTTCCATCTGCCTGGCCCTTCAGAGCATTTGAAACCCTTAGGTCTACTGTTCCCCAGACCATAGTGAATTTATCCCTAGGATGTGGGTGGTGAAGAAACATCTGTGTAGGGTTTCCCCAGTGGAGGATGGCAGCTGTGAGGGAGCTCATTCAGTCCCAGTCACTGGCAGTCTTGCCAGCGCAAATTTCAGTTCCCCAGGATGGGCTGGGTCCCAGTTTAAGGATATGTGTGGTCAAAGTTCTTGTTAGGGGGTGATTAATAACCAAGTAGACAAAGGAAAACTGATCAATGTCCCTTATGAATATGAATGTAAAGCCAACGAAATATCAGCCAACCAAACCCAGCAACATAAAAAGTGGACTGTATACCATGACCAAACAGATTTCTCCCAGGAATGCAAGGTTATTTAACATTTGAAAAGTCAGTGTAACATACCATATCAAAAAGAACAAAAGCACATGATGATCATCTCAGCAGATGCAGAAAAAATGTTGATAAAATCTGGCCTCCATTCAATAAAAATTTTCTTGGGGTGAGAAGGAGTCTTGGGAAAGAGGCCAGATAGCCCTTAATACCTGGTGAGGTTCCCAGCTCTGGACATGTTTTGTTGGTCCAGGCAGCTGCAAGTATATAGGAATCCTTCTCATGTTAAAGCAAAAACCTCTTTTGCCTGGTAGCACACATGTGCATGGGCCAGGGAGTGTTCAAAATAGTTCTTATTGGAGGCAGCTGTCACAGACTCTGCCCATGGAGGCCTGTGGACTTGCTGCAGATTCACAAGCTTTGAGCTTTAGACTGGTGAATGATTGACTGATTATCAGTGGATGCATTTCAGGGCTAGAAATAGCTGAGTGGGTATAAAGCACTGGGTTTGTAGGTCTGAGGCTTGAGGGGACTCCTGGCAGGTCACACCCAGGGGGTCCATGTGGGGAAAAAGTTGGAGGAGCTGCAAGGGACATGTATTTAGTCCAGAAGCAGTTTCCCTGAAGAACCCAGCCAGTGAAGTCTGTGTACCGAGGTCACCTCTTCTACCAGGAAGATGTCCTGAGTTTTTTGGGGAGAAGCTCCACTTTCAACCTAAGAGGTGATTTCATTTTCTGGGACCCAGGCCTTGGGTAAAATGGAGGCAGAGGAGTTTGGAGCAGCACCCAGATCAAGGTTTTTTCCTAGTGCCTTCACCAGGAGCCCCAGGGCTACTCCAGTGACGGTGACTGTCCAGGCAGCAAGAATCCTCAAGCTAGATCCCTGGTGAATCAAGAGGACCTTAAAGCAGAAGTTCACACACGTGGTATTGTTTTCTAGGTACAGTTCATATCTCTGAGTGTGGCCATCAGTGGCTGCAGAATACCAACAGTTCTGCTGATTGGAAGGAAAGAAATGGGCTCACATGGCAAACTGCCGGTCACCAATGCATTTTTCTGTCCATCTCTGTAAAGCTGTGGTTCCCAGTCTTGGCTGTGTGTTTGAATCAGCTGGGTCAAATCCAGACTAGTTAATCTGATCTTTGGAGGACCCACCCTCCATTCTCAAGCTCCCTTAGGTGATTTGCAAGGATTTGCTGTGCTTCTCAGATGGAGCTGCATTTCCTATTTCAATTCACCTTGGATACATGGTTCCATTTGAAGAGTAGGATCTGTGGTTCTTCTTGTTCCTTCCTGAGTCTAACGTGGAATTGGGTTTGAACTAGTTTGATCTGCATCAAGTTGATTCTACCTCCACTCTAGAGAGCCCAGTCTGGTGTCAGCCAGGTAATCCTGCTCACTCTGCTTGGCTGAGCCCATCAGCTCTGCACTGGCTCAGGAAGATCTGGTCAGCTCAACTACTGCTCATTATGGAGCACCCCCCCTCACTTAAGGTGAGTGGGAAGCACCCCACAAATAGGGCACCTGCCTCTTATGAAAGTGACCTTGTGAGTAGCAAGACAGCATCACAGCTCTGGCCAGCGATGTCATTGAGCAGCTATTTCCTGAAATCTGCAGTGAGGGTCCTATTTTTAAAAGGGGTGTAAAACATGGTAACAGAAGTTGGCAATTGCTGATAAAGAAAGCGGACTTCCTGGAGAGCACTGGGAGTCAGCTCCCCAGCTGTGCACGGGGCCCATCTCCCGGCTTCTGGGTTGGTGCCGCCCAGCATGCAGAAGATTAACGGGAGTCCTGCAGAAATAAGGCACGTTTGATTCTTTCAGTCTCCCTGGCCCAAGGAGAAAAATCTCATTTGCCCTGGCTCCTGTTCTGGTTTTTCTTCATCAATCAGAGCAAGTCTCAGTGTAGACCCCTTAGCACACAGTAATGGGTAGCAGAGTTAAATTATTTTTATTCTGTATGTACAAATTATGCATTATATTTTCATGGCTATCTTCATTAATGTTAAACTGTGCTAGTCTTCTTTTTAGTAGTGTAGTTTCCTTCATTTGAAAAGAAGCTGAAACATACTAAAGACAAAGCAGTTATTAGGCAGATGAGGCAAAAAGGACAATGGCAGAGTGAATGAGTGCAGTTTGGGAGACACTGAGCCAGGTAAAGTACAATTAGCTTAGAGTGGGGCTCCTGCATGTCTTCAGTCTTTGTACCAAAGCTCATCTTTACCCAAGGCGGAAGCTGTGGCTGAATTAACCAGTGGCTATGGGAGCAGATGTTCTCGATCTGAGAGGGCACCTCCCCCTTTGTCAGCTGGGATCTGGGGATGAGTTAGCATCTCCGAACCTTCCAGTAAGGTCAGCACCTAGAACCTGAGCTGACATCCCCTTTGCAGGTTTTTCTTTTCTTCCCATTTTGCGAAGGGTTGTGGGGACAGTCACGGCAGGTTGGTTTTGAGGACTTGGATGTCTTGGATCTAGTGCCGTACTAGTTACAGAAAAACACTTCAGTAATGTTCAGAATACATTTAGGATAAGGATTCACACAGACCTGGAGGTCCTGGTGTGTCTGAGTCCCTTACCCGGATGGAGGTCCCTCCTCCATGAACAGGTGGAGCTTTTCCAGGTCTTTCTTCTAGGGATGCTGAGGCAGTTTCTCAGATAACAGTCAAGTCCTGCAGCTGCCTCCCTCCTCCTCAGACTCCAAGGCAGGGTCTTCGGATCCCTAGACTTCCAGATGGCTGCTTCAGGCTCACAGCTCACAGTCTGTTTAATCTAGATTGCAGCCAATGCACTGCAAAAGCCATTTCATTTCTAGCTGCTTTATGAGTTTCCTAAAAGTATCCAATCTATTAGGATATTAATAAAGGTATAGCTAGATATTTTTATTGCAAAAGCCAGTTGAGGTGTAAATGATCTTACAACTTAAGGCCAGAGGGTACACTAGAGTGGAGGAGAGGTTAGGGTTAGTCACATGAACATTGTATTTTGAGACATACATGCAAGGAAAATCACTTAAATACATCATGGGAAAGATTCTGACCTTTACTCCATATTTGCCATAAAAATGACTACAGATGGCCGGAGATTTAGCTCAGTGGTTCCGGCACCTGCCTAGCAAGCACAAGGGCCATAGTTCCATCCCTGGTAACCACATACCACAATACCAGGTGTGGTGACTCATGCCTACCAGCAATCAGTACCACGTACAATGCTGAGCATGGTGGCTCATGCCTGTACTCTCAGCACTTGGGAGGCAGAGGCAGGAGGATTGCTGAGTTCCAGGCTTGCCTGGGCTACATAGTGAGCTCGGGGCCAGCCTAAACTACCAAGCGAGACCCTGTCTCAAAAAAAAAAAAAAAAAAAAAAAAGACTACAGACATCCCTTCACTGTCCTTAGTTGGCACTCTGAAAGGGATTTCAGTTTGTTAACTTTTGTCTCACAGGTGCTGACTTTTGGACACAACCCCACCGAGGTTGCAACTCCACATATATTCAAATTCTAAGCGGAGGATACAAAGAATTCCCAAATGGTGACTCTGGTGCATGTTTGGACTTCATTTTTTAAACCAGTCCTCAGCAGCTATAGGGAGAAATGTTTATTTTCAAGCTTGATTCACTATCACTGTCTCAGCTGAGAACATCTCGTGAGCAGTCACTAATTATTTTGGGGAGACATCTCAGGACAGTGGTAGCAACCTTTCCCATTGCTTTTGGATTTTTCATCTGAGATGTTCCCTGTTAACAGGTAAAACAAGCCTCCAGTGGGTACCAATCAGTAAGCATTAGTGTGGGTTAGAAATAAGCCATAATGGACAGAAAAATACACTGTATAGCATGTTCTACTTAGTTTAAGTAGAGATTTTTCTATCACTGGGGCCAGGTACTTCTCAAACATTACAGGGATAGAATAATTTGGTGATTTCGGGGCTCCATCTGTTGAGGTAAAGAACACACTCCTTTCTATGGTAGTGCTACCTAGGCAAGAAATTAGCTCAATCACTTCTACTGAAGTGCTTCAGACAGGGAATTCCCATCTTTTAAACTGGCACTCATTTGTCTTCACAAATACTCATCTCTAGGTATCCATATCAAATGGACACAAAAGTGTAGGCAATCAGGACAAGTCTTCTTCTATGTGGAGATAAAAGGGTGGACACACAGCTCCTTGTTTTGCTCCCTGAGGAAGCAAGGATGGGCTAAGAAAATGGTTCTATGTGCTGACCTGTGAGAAGCCACTCTGACTCAGGAAGTGCCACAAAGAATTTGAATTGCAAAAAAGCTCTCCTGAATGACTAATTAGGTTTTCTCCCTATTGGACACCTACAGAATGGTTTGGGCCAGCTAAAAGTATTCTTAAACTGTAAGGTGACACATTGTTGTAGTTTTAGTATATGTGCTGCCGGAGCGAGCACCACTGTTGTAGTTTTTCAGTTAAATGACCTCCCAATTTTTCTAAAAGCACACAGTAGCAACAGCATTCTTTTAAAATGGCTTTTATTGAGACACTTTCAGGGCTTCTGCAACATTTCCATTTGGGAATCTTTTACTTCCAGCTCTTTTTAAGTGCTAAAATCCTTATCAGTGCCAGAGGCCCATTTCCACCCTCTTACCAAAGAATCTATCTAGCTCAGTTTAGATGTCCAATCAGGACCTCGGGTACCCATCCTGCCTCAACCAGTATTTGCAGTCTCATTAGTCCTTAGGCAAAATTCTCAATCCCAAACTGTTATTCCCACCTATTAAGCAGAGTAACTACCACAGATGTGAGATGGCTAAATTCAGCTGGTATTTGTTATTTAGTAATGTATAGTCATTTTAATTCAGGGACACCCTCCAATGTTAGCTGTGACATAAAGAATTTATAATGTATCTGGTAAAACATCTCAAAATGTTCCATGTTAGCCCAAGGTACTTAAAAAATTCTAGTTACACTTCCCTTTTCCTTTGTTGAGAAGCATAACAGTTTAGGGAGTCTCAAGTAACAATTCTTTTTCTTGGAAATTAAAAATTACCCAAGTTGGCCACTTGAGATTGCTTAGGCTCATGTCCCTGAGAGGTGACTGATCAAGTTCAACAAGGATAGGGCACCCACACCATCATTACAACTGCTGAAAAAGGTGGACTAGTTTTGTCTCCTTGTAACTTTCTGCTTTGAGCACAAGCTGCTCTTGGGAATCTATACACATCAACTATACCAGCTCTTTCCACTCTGATGGCCCCCAACAGTGTGCTCTCCAAAGCCCTTTTTTCAATAGCAACATGTGTCAAAGGAATTTTAACAAAAAGCAGTTGCTGGTTTAGTACAATTGCTCCTATAAAACAAAAATTAACACACTAATATCAGGGCATTAAGGATTCTACTTGCACACAAATCCCAATTTGTGTTTACATCCTTTTATCACTGAGACATTTATATTTATATGCAGGCTCTGTTCCTTAACAAAAAGGAAAGGAGGATGTTTACTTTTGGAGTTAATGGGGGGGGGACGACAACAAAATAAGGTAACAGGTGCCTTGAAAGAAAGCATTCTTTATGCAAATAAAAGATCTTCTATGTAAGTTTCCTTGGCGACTGTGTCTTCTGTCTCTGATGAGTGCCATGGCATCAAATGGCATAAGATATGATAGACACTCAGGACTGTAATATGTAATAAAGCAAATATTTACATTAAGCACAATACATCAATTTATTTAGATGCTTAAAATGAATACAAAGGGAAATAAAGATCACAAAATTATACATACTACAGTGTGTCATATATTAGATGGTATAAATGAATACACCATGGTGGTGTTTAACTAAAGAGAAAACTAAATATCCAAAATGCAGCACTCATTTGGTTTGCTGCTTCAACATAACACACTTTTATACAGATCTAAAAGGTGTCAAAATTAGTAGCTGCAAAGTCGATTCTTGCATGTGATTTTAGCTTAAAAGATTTCAGAAACATCTGAAATACCAGTCTTTGACAGTTGTAATGTCAAGGATATTCAGAACAAGAAAAATTCTATAATACAAGAGAGTCCAGATATATATCTTATGTGACTGGCCTCTGTTGCAAGATTGTACAAGGTTATGTGCAAAAACTAAGTCTGTCCAAAGGTCCATACTAGCGCAGGTTCAAGCTTTTGCTAGGGAAACTAGATATAGCATTTATTACACAGCAAGGGGAACACTAAAAAAAGAAACATCTATGATGGGCACACAATAACAATACCATAAGCATCACTTGAATAGGTCTAAAAGACTGTACAAATATACATTTCAACTATTCAGAATGAATACATGAAAAAAAATCGATTTTCCCAAAGTCTACTATACACATTAGATTGGTAGCTTGTATGTTGACCCTACACTACCATGTGAATTAGGGTTACGTTTCTCAAGGACATCCAACCAAACATTTCACAGAGGGAAAGTTGAAAAGGCAGATAAAATAAACCTCTGCTTTTCCTCATGTGCATTCGTGAGCCACCAGCATACTGGTTTTTCAGTTACCATGTCTATTAGAAAAGGCTCTGAAGCCAAGATCAGCCAATCATGTATCATAGATTTAAAAATAACCATTGGGAATGCAACAGCCACTTGTCCCCACGCCTGCTGACCAGTCCTCACAAGGCAGTACCAGTAAGACAACTTTGTAGTCAGACTGGAGGATGAGTTCTCGGCTGTAACGTTGTCTCCAGTGCAGTGAGACCAAGCACTCATGCCTGCTGGCTGCTTAGTTTAACTCCTGTTAAGCTGCCATGCATTGGCTCAGCCACTCCATCAGTTATGTTGTCAAACTGCTCCCCATCCTCACTGTCAATTGTGCTATTCTGCCACTCGATCTGGGGGTTAGATAAGCGCTCATTATTCTCAGATGCATTCTTCCACTGTGACTGGTCCTTGGGCCAAAATCCTTCAACTTTTCCATAGGAACTATTCTTCCATTTTAACTGCTCTCTGTCACCTTGCATGGTAGCCCTTTTTTTGGCAGCTGGCTTACTGCTCCTTGTATCTTCACTCTGGGAAGACTCGTCAGACCAGGTTCCTGGTTTCATTTCACATGTGTTATCCTCAAAGTCTGATACCTGTTGGGAACCAGGCCCACTCTCAGATGGTGAAGCACCCTCTTTCCATTCAACGACATCATCTTGCTCAATCTCACTATCAGAAGCATCATGCATTATTTTGGCTGGTTCCTCAGTCAAATGAATAGTTTCATATTTTGAACCATCCTCTTCTTTTTGGTCTGGCTTCTCTTCAGATTCTAGCGCATCCTCAGGAATTACCTTCGGTACATGTTCCTCTGGGTTATCATTAGGGATTTTAGGCTCAACTTCAAAAACAGAGTCAAAAGGGCTACCACTTCCATTGGACTCTTCATCTAAATTTTCAAAACTATCTGAAGAACTGTCATCTTCCTTCCCAAGGTTAAGCTTCTTGTCAACAGTCTTACTAGCATTGACTCTGGAATCTTTTTCATCATGGTTTTCAAACAGCCACTCAGCATCAAAATCCATCTCATGTTTGACTTTATTCAATTCTTTCATGTTAAAGCCCAGCAACACACCAGGCTTATACTTTTCACAATCACGAACACATTTCTTCCTTTTGTTACTAAAATGGGAAGCAATGTCACTCTTCCACAACCATAAACTGGCTGCTAATTTCTCAATTTCTCTCCTGCTGGGATAGGGCTGTTTGTTGAAATACTTTGTTAGAAAGCTTTTCCTAGCTTCATAGGAATCATCTTCATGACCCTTAGGGTCTAAAGCTAAAACAACAGGCTCTTCAGGTTTCTCTTCAAAGAAGCTGGGTGAATCGCTATCATCATCTAACTTGCGCTTTTTCAGCAAAGGAAATTCCATTTGCTCATAGGTGCGCTTCACAGGTGCCAGGCCAGGAGACTGATTAAGCCGGGAAGGTGCATTTGTCTTATCCTGACCATTCTGGGTCTTTCCCACACCCCTGCAGTGAACTAGATGAAGAGTGATAGTCGAGGCGGTCATGTTGCTGGTATATACACCAAGGCAATGGATACATTTGTAGGTCAGCTTTTTCTCAACTGGATGAACCGTCTGAATAACCTGGTGCCTTTCTCGTAAATGATGTGCAAGTGCATCAGATATGGGTCCTTTTAGGATTGAAAAGCAAAGAGGACAGAGGGTTTTCCCAACATCTTTTTTATAGGGCACTGCAGCTTGAGGTGAACTTTTAACAGGAATATCTGCCTTTTCTTGAACTTTTGGCTGTGGCTTTGGAGGAACTGGAGGGTTATTTTGGGCATGATAAGCAACAGATTCAGCTGGGGCGTCCCTCAGGTTGTATGTGGTTACCAGTAGATGGATGTTGGTATGACTGCCCTGTTGCAATGTCAAATCAAAACTCAAAGTTGAATCTGTCTTAGGTCCCATCTCTTCATCTATGTGAACCATTCTCATGTGTGCGGCCATCTTTTCCACATCATTAAAAGTAGAACGGCAGTATGGACAAGACAGACCATGAATTAACATATGGTTGAGCAAGGTATCTGTGGGCAAATAGCGATTACAGTAGAGGCATTTGCTAGTAAAATTGTGTATTTTCATAATATAGTTGGCTACTGCTGGGACTTTCTCAGCTTTATGTTCTTTTTCGAAGTGCACACTATAGACATTTTCAGGAAAAAGCTCATTACAGATTGTACATATTTTCCACTTTTGAGTTGCAGAAGTATTAGGTACGGAAGAGCCGGTGGCAGCTGTGGTAGGTTTGGAACTGGCCTGACCTAATACCCTGGAAGCCTGGGACTGGGAGAGGGAAGGAGACTTTAACTGGCCCGATGAGAGAGAAGAGGCATTAGTAGCCTGTAGGGAGTATCTTGCTGGTGCCTGAGACCTCTGCTCTGCCCCAAGACCATAAGATCTTCCATTTCCGCTTGGAAGTAATTGCTTCACAGATTGAGACTGCTGAGGGATGGAAACAGGTGCATTGCCACCTAGCCCCAGTCTCATTGACTGCCCAACACCGTAGCCCTGGCCTACAGATTTGACTCCATAGTTGTTCTGCTGCAGGTGAACATTGGACATCATGTTGACTCCCGTGGAATTTAAATTAGGCTTTGGTATTGATAGTCGATTCACCATCTGCTGTGATGGTAAAGACCGGACGTTTCCAGAAGCAAGGGAACCAATTCTTGGTGGGAGTCCTATGCCTTTTTTCTCTTGGGGTTTGGGAGCAATTAACATCAAGGGTTTGGATCTGGGAACAACCACATTGGTGTGCCCAATCATGGCAGTGACCTGATAGCCTATGCGTTCGTGGTCTTCGATGACATGCTGTACCAAAGCTTCATAGGACTTTGGCATGAAAAGGCATCGCTTGCAGTGAATACTACACTCTTCCCGGGCATTTGAGCCTAAGGGGACTGCACCATTGAGTGATTTTTCTCCTGCCTTTGCTATATAAGGTGCTGCCACGTGTTGAAAATGTTCCCTGTAAATGTGCTTCCTAACTATTTCGTAAAGAGGATCTCGGTAAGTGCACTTCTTACAGTAATATACAGCTTGCTCTACACTGTCAGCCTGCTTAGGTTTAAGGCCATCATTTTTGTTTTTATCTTTGAAAGTGCTGAGGCTGCTACTTGGTGCGCTGGCGTTTGGAGCATGAAATATTTTAATGTGTGTTTCCAAAGTCTTTTTGTCTGCATTGAAGGTACAATAGGGGCAATTAAGGAGAATCCTATTTTCAAAGTCTTCACTATGGACATTCCGGAAATGACTTTTGTAGGCAGAGAAGAATTTTGAGGAAAATGGACAAGCGCTGCAGCAAAAAGGTTTTGTCCGATAGTCCTGAAGAAAACACAGAAACTAGAATCAGAATGTCACTTTAGGTAGGCAATAACAGGTTTTAGGTTTTTAAACGTGCTCTGTCCTCTTTGAGAAAGCTATGTGTTTTTTTTGTTTGTTTGTTTGGTTTTTTGAGACAGGGTCTCGCTTTGTAGTTCAGGCTGACTCTGAGCTCACTATGTAGCCCAGGCAAGCCTCGAACTCAGCAATCCTCCTGTCTCTGCCTCCCGAGTGCTGGGATTACAGGCGTGAGCCACCACGCTCGGCTCAGAAGGCTATTTTTACAATTAACTGTAATATACTATTTCTATATATGTTTCTCTTGCAGAATAAATTTTAGAAATTCATATGAAAAAGCCACTTTATACCGCAAAGCTTTACTTATGTCTATCAGTGTAAATGGAAAAGTGATAAATTCTTTCTCAATGTTTAGAGAAGACCAGTATCATGTTTTTTGACTGGTTTCAGATGAATCAAAGACAAATGGCTTCAAAACAAACATTTTACAATTTAAAATAACTAGAATAAACTATATGAAATCATTCTTTATAAATTAGGAAGATGCTAACAGTATTAGGTTTATGATATAGTAAAATTCAGGACCCAGAGTGTTTTAGCCCAACTAGAGAACTCTTGATATAGTCTTTCAGCCTTTCCCACATGGAAAAGCTTTCATACAATAGGGTAAACCTCAAACATTTTTTTTCTCTTAGTGTGGTATTCACATTTCTCTGATGATTCTAAAACTAGTGATTGGAAGCCACCTTTCTTCTAGATGCCTGGCTGTTCCTTTTCAAAAAAGAGTAGCTTCACAATGACTAAATGAAGTGACAGCTGCTTTTATTCAAATTAGTAAGTTAAATAAAATGTCCTACAGACTGTGGGAAGGATATGTTTAAAAAAAAAATCTAACAATACATTTTCAGGATATGAGGTGATCAAAATATGTGAATGTTTAAATTTTTAAAATTTATTACAATAAAAGACACTTGTCATTATTTCCCTCTAAAAACTTCCCTCCCCCAGAGCTACCAGAGCTAAACACACTTATCCCATTGCTCTTGCTCTTTCTGAGGCAGCCTAGAACTCATCTTTTCTGAGTGTCTTTACCAGGTATAACTGAAAATATTGTAGAAGCTGCTGTCAAGTGCCATCCAATAAAAAGGCAGGCTATGGCTAGTGAGTGCAAAGCCCCTGGTTAGATCCTCAGTAACCACATACAGTAATACCGGGTGTGGTAGTTCACACCTGTAATCCCAGCACTTTGGAGGCAGAGGCAGGAGGGTTGCTGAGTTTGAGGCTTGCCTGAGTTACCTAGTGAGCTCAGGGCCAGCCTGAACTATAAAGCAAGACTCTGTCTCAATCAATCAATCAATCAATGGCATACTAATAAAAACATGGTCCTCATTTACCTTATTCACCAGATCTGATGCTGTGCAACTTTTGGCTCTTGCCTGAAGTCAAAATGACCATGAAAGGTAAACATTTTGAATCATTTTAGGACTTCAAGGCAAATATGATAGTTTAAGATACTTGCAGAACTGCCTCAGAAGGTTGCAAGAATGGTGGGATAAATATAATCAAAACAAAGGAGCCGGGCGTGGTGGCGCACACCTGTAATCCCAGCCCTTGGGAGGCAGAGACAGGAGGATTGCTGAGTTTGAGGCTTGCCTGGACTACATAGTGAGCTCAGAGCCAGCCTGAACTACAAAGTGAGACCCTATCTAAAAACAAACAAACACACACGAGGGAATTATTCTGAGGGATTAAATATAATGTCTTTTAGGATGTTAAGTTTTTTTTTGAGACAGGGTCTCACTTTATAGTGGCCCTGAGCTTACTATGCAGCCCAGGCAAGCTTCAAACTCAGCAATCCTGCCTTTCCCTCCCGAGTACGGGGATTACAGGTATGAGCCAGTATCATACTGGCTAGTATGATAGATTTTATTAAATATTTTGCTTATTTTTTTAATCATGCTTGGTTGGTATCCTTGAAAGATCATTCATTTTTCTTTCTCCTCCTTCTCTTCTTCTTTTTTTTTGTGATACTAGAGATGGAACTTGGGTCCTTGTGCTTCCAAAGTAGGTGCAGTACCACTTGAGCTAAATCCCTGGACCCACATTCACTTTTCTTGAAACCTGCTTTGTTGAGTAAAAATAAAATAACCTTGTCTTCCTTAAAGCTTGAACCTTTCCTAGCTCTGGGTTCTGAGGTTTTCTGATTCATAAAACTGGTGTCTCATCACAAAGCATGCATCCTAAGGCTCTCAGTTAATATCTTTTCCTAGGGTATTAATGACAAGATAGTATCTTAAATATGTGAGGTAGAGCCCAAAGTAAGAATTTCTTGCTAAATTATGTTCTAAGAGATAAAAAGACAAACTACCAGTACAGAACTGAGAATTAAACATCACTTCTCTCCAAGGAAAGAAACATTATCTACAATTCCATCTTTATTATATCTTCATGTACTGATACCTGCTGGCATTAGAAACTAATACCATAATACCACTGTGTAAAGAGTAAGCTGTATCTGTCACTATCACTCTGCAGTCACTCTCCCATAGAGACTAGGTACCATCAATACTGTATCAAGAAAACCTTAGATGGAAGATCCTGGTCTTCTAGAAAACCCAACAATAGCAACAAAGACACAGGAAAGTGATGGGTAAGTGGATAAACTCAATGATGGAGAAAACATTTTGAAGAGCCAAAGCATTTATGGAGGAAAAAGTGGTACACTGCAGGCCTCACCACATTTAAGAAACAAAATTTCCTTTTGCCCTTACACTTGAAAGTTTAATCAAATGACAAAGACCATCCAAAAAACAAACAAAAGCTGGGGATTTAGCTCAAGTAGTACTGCCCCTACCTTGGAAGCACAAGAGCCTGAGTTCGATCCCCAGTACCATGCCCCCCAAAAACAAAAAGAAAAAAGAAACTTGTCCCAAAAAACAAACAAAACTAAAGTCTGCTTAGTTTTCTTTTTACTATTAGCAAACTGTGAATATGTAATTTTGATAGGCTGATGCCCAAACACTGCATCACCATGAATGACCTAGAGCTGAAAGTGAGTTACATCAAGGATGCTGCCATATGGGGCCTCATCTGTACTACTTACCTGGTTTTTTGTAAGTGAAGGGTCCCACAGTCCTACATCCTCCCATGTAGTGTTTTTCAAATAAAAGTCATTAGGCTCAAACTGCTTAAAATCCTAGAAAACAGTGAAAGAAGTTTATAAAATCAGTGTTATAGAAGTAGACTGACCATACATATAAATCCCACTTCTTAATTACGTACCAGGGAGAACCACAGCAAACTCCCCCTCCCAACTAAGCTAGGAGTGACAAAACTCTTAGAAAATACAAGAAGGCATATATGGCATTAAACGTCTTTTATCTACCAAATATTCCCCCAATAGCCAGGTTTCTGATGAAACCAGTACTGATTAAATAAAAACTCGAGTCACTAATGTACCAGAACACTAACCCCTTAGTTATACAGTACTAGAAGGCAATCTAAGGTAACAGTGTTTACTAATAGCTTTGCAAGTGTGACACTCTGGTTCTGTGTGCAAAATATATGGATGAGGGGGAGAAGGTAGGTCAGGATTTTTAAATCCATACAGGAGAAAGCTATTCAAATAAAGTAAGCACTGTGGTGTTAACATTTATACTCTCATGTAAAATTTCAATGCCTCCTGTCTCCCCAGAGTAAGAAAATAATAAGTCTTAAGGGTAAAACTTTCCTTATCTCTAAGTGGTTCAGTTCCTGGAAGAAAATCAGGTACATGCAAATTCCAGAGTATATAAAGGGAGGAACAAATCAAATGAAGGACAGAAAAGGCACCTTAATATTTGCATTACTTTATTTCTGTGAAGATAATCCCAGAGTACAGAGTGAATGGACTGTTTCCTCCAAGCAGACCTATCTGAACTTGAGTGGTCAGAGAAGGAATACTTCTAAACTGGGGACAACACAACTAGAGAAAATCACTTTTGAGAAGCTTCAGCTTCCATGACATACCTTGGAGTATTTATTAGTGGGACTCAGGTAAAGAAAACCTGTTCCATGAATAAACTACCTTTTAACTTCCAACTCCAAACATGCTCTAACTACCTACTGTGTATCAAGCACTGTGCTAGGTGCTGGGGATAAAATGAGTGAACAAGATAGCCATGGTTCCTGGCAGCTGGAAATTAAAGTTCAGCGGGGAAATCCAATTTTAAACATGCCTTTCAACTTAAAGCTTTGACCAACTATCCATAAGATCTGGAGCAAGGAGATCTGGAAAAGGAGGAGACCATTGCACTAGTTATCCCAATGGGGCTGTTATAAAGTTCATAGAATAAAAAGGGTAGAAAAACAGTTTGTAAAAGCCAAACTGTTATGCAAGGGGAAGATAATAGTCTCTGATGGGTCAAAAGGGACAACAAATGCTCAAATCCTAAAGAAAGAGATGACAAACACCCAAACCACCATGTCTCAGCAATTAGAAGGTCAACCAGAACACTCAGGCCTATGAGAATGAGAACAGGCTCAGCTGTAGGCTGAACTACTACTTTCACTTGTAAATCACAGACAAGAAATCCTATAACCCTCCCAAAGTTTGTTCTAACAAGTACTTCTCTAAATAATTTTAAAGCTCCGAGTATAATATCTGACAAGCATTAAGTCTTTCATGATAGTTTTGCTTTAGAATGCAAAGATGATTGTGCCCATTTTAGGGAGAAGGGAACAAGTTATGCTAGTGAAGAGGTCCGGTGAAGCTAACACTGTGGTTAAAATTCAGAATCACACCTGACAGTTAATCATTCTGACCACTGACACAAAGTAATGGATCAGAACCTGAGTCATGTTAAAATTGAAAAACAGCATGCTACTTACTTCTATATGTTCTTTACAGTATTCCAACCCAATGTCACTAAGTATTTTTTTCACAGTTTTCCGGGCTTTTCTTAAACTGCCAAGATTGTTGACAGGAAGTTGGAACATAGTTTCTATTGGAAAAAAAAATTTAAGTCAAAGTCAAAACATGTACAACTTGTAATATTTACTAATTCCACTGATGAAAGGATCCCAAACCCTGGCTTCATCTATCAAGAAAATACGTAGATATCCTTGTCTAGTATATTTTGAATACTTAAAAGCAGGCAAAAATGAGGCTCTCTTGCTGTTTTCTATTTTTTAATAGGACATTTTATATTACAGACTGACTTGAGTCTAATCTAGCATAATTCTGATTAGGCTTTAAGAATTCATTTCAGCGATGAACCTAAAGTTGAGAACTAGGGAAATAATACCAACCAATTATTTTTAAATCAAATGTGAATGCTTTTTTCTGATGAACCTCTGAAAATAGAATAATGCTCACTACTTCAGCATCATTACCACACAATTTTGTGCCAGAAAGAGGCTTTTGGTATCTGGGAACAGTCCTGCTCACTGAGATGGTATTCCTGAAAAATTCTCAACAGTGTCTGCTCATTTCCCAAACCACAGATGCAAATGACTGACTTATTCCTCAGCCAGCAACAACACCTGGTTGGAAGCACTTACACATGGTCCCATAATGAACACTGAGATGGACCAAGGCTGGGCCCTATGTGTCAGATCAAATGCTGATGTGGCTTTACGTGACCTTTTTAAAAAACAAAAATCTCACATGTGTAAGCAATTGAAAAATTGTTTAAATGACTTAGTGAATTAAATAAAAACCTTAGATCCATTTTCTCAAGTTTCTAAAAAAAACACCAAAAAGAAAGTTAATAAAATTTGGGCCATTGAGAATTTGTATCTAACATGATCAGTAATGCTTCCAAAAAATATGGGGAAAATTTGTCATCTATTTTTGTTTTTTGAGACAGGGTCTTGATATGTAGTTCTGGCTGTCCTTGAACTCGCTATGTTCTATCGGCTGGCCTTCAAGGTGATCTTCTTGCCTTAGCCTCCTAAAGGCTGGGATAACAGGCCTGTACCACCACGCCCATAACCCAAATCCAAAACAACTTTGCAGAATAAAGTAGTTCTAAGACCAAGCCTGCAAAAACAAATGCCAGAGCACTAGTAATTAAAATTGAACATATGCAAATTTGGTCTTCTAATTAATAAAGGCTGTTACTATACAGTATCACTATCATTTGTAATATTCTAGTCACAGGTTAACTAATTCAAATGTAATAAAATATTATTTTAAATAAAAAAAAGTTAATGAGGGCCGGAAATTTAGCTCAGTGGTTCCGGCACCTACCTGGCAAGTGCAAAGTTCCTGTTTGATCCCCAGTAACCACATACCACAATACTGGACGTGGTGACTCACGCCCACTGGCAATCAGTACCACATACCACAGTGCTGGGCATGGTGGCTCATGCCCAGCACTCGGGAGGCAGAGGCAGGAGGATTGCTGAGTTCCAGGCTTGCCTGGGGTACACAGTGAGCTCAGGGCCAGCCTGAACTACGAAGTGAGACCCTGTCTCAAAAACAAAACAACAACAACAACAAAAACAAACCCACAAAACAGAAAAAACAGAGTTAATGATGAAAACTGGGAAAAAAGAGTGAAAACTACCACAGTAACTTCCAGAAATTCTGAATCGGCTATCTTACCAGATGTATCTTAAGATACTCTATTCAAAGCACCATAGTTTAACTGGGTCCAAAAGAGAACAGCATTCAATGAAAACCACTTCTCAGCCTTATCATATTCTCTGTGCTGGTGATAAGCAGCGGCTACAGAACCCTGTACTCTCTGCCATGCCACTAGAGGAATGCTATAATCAAAGAAGGCTCCCTTCCTGAAAAGGATCACCACTACTGTTTCTCTTTATATGCTTCAGTTTTTTCATTCCTATCACAAGCCAAACAATTCTTTGAAATGAAAGTATCCACCAAACTCTACCAGACATTGTTAGTTATTCTGAAAAATCTGAAAAAGAATTCAAGGGCCCTAAGGTTTTCTCCAGCCTGCTACTTGGTATTAAGTAAAAGTTCAACAAATCAATAGCTAGTTACAGTATTCATTGTTTACCTTGATTCTCACTTTAAAACTTCTACAGTAATTATTCCAAGCCTCAAAATCTTTTGTTTAAAAAGCCTGGGCCAGAGGGTTAGCTCAGTGGTTCCAGCGCCTGCCTTGCAAGTGCAAGGTCCTGAGTTTCATCCCCGGTAACCACATACAGTGCTGAGCGTGGAGACTCACGCCCACCAGCAATCAATACCACATACCACAGTGCTGGGCGTGGTGGCTCATGCCTGTAATCCCAGCACTTGGGAGGCAGAGACAGGAGGATTGCTGAGTTCGAGGCTTGCCTGGGCTACATAGTGAGCTCAGAGCCAGCCTGAACTACAAAGCGAGACCCTGTCTCAAAAAATAAACAAAAAAAACCCCCCAAACCTCAACATAGGAAGTCACTGAGAGGTGGGAACAGAATGAAGAGCCTTTACCTGAGATTGGGTGCTCTTTTTCTCATTTTTGAAGGGAATGAGAACTAAAAACAAAATGTTTACAATCATTACTCTTAAGAAGATGCCTTACAATAATGCCAAACATGTTTCCCCGATTTTGTTAGTAGCTAATCCTCTCATTTTAGCTTCGAAGTGCCAAGATGACCATCTTTAACTAGGCCAGCATCAATATTGCAATCCCTTTGATATTCTAATACCAAAGAACTTGTCTCAACCAAACCTCAAACCTTTCAGCTCATGGCACAAAACATACAATACACAATTTAATGGAAGTGTAGCCATTGTTCAGCTGTTCAATAATCATTTCTGAAGCATCTCTACTTTGCTAGTCACTGTGCTGAGAATATAAGATACAGTGCTTCCCCATTAACAATGTTTTTCTTCTGGAAGGTGGGGCCTAGAACACACATGTACAGTGCAGAGTTCAGTTTTATTTATCTCCCTCTTGGGACCACCTCTCTTGTCACAATGCATGTGCTGTCAGTTAAGTCTCTCCTCCACTGCAACAGAATATTACTCAGGGTACCAATAAGAGTATTTCATTTCTGTAGACATTGATGAGCACAGAGTTGGCTATGTGCTCCAACCTGCTGAGAAGGGAAAATGAAGTACTGTATGCAAAATTATATTTGTGTTATAAATCTGGGAAGAAGAACAGGAGCTTGTCAGAAGATAGTTACCATGTAACAGACTTTGGAGGAAGCTCAATGGTCTATTCAGAGTTAACATTTGTAAATGTCTTACTTATGACAAAGTAAATACCAACTGATGAACTAGGCTTTATTTTTGAATATGCTTTATATTCACTTTTGAATAAGTTAATCATATTCTTTCCTATCAGTCTCTGCAAACTGTAACCAAACTAATCAGAGACAAACTCCTACTTGTGTGTTTTCTTTGAAAGTAGGAGTCAAATGGCTGCAGTAAAAGCATATAAGTAAATATCTGATCCACTCTCATTTCCAGATATCAAAACCAAAAATATTTCTTTACTCCAAGTACCAAGAGGGTAAAGAAAGGGAGAAATGGCCTGGTTCATAAGGAAGTAATTTATCCGTAGGCTCAATGTGTAGGGAAAAGGATCATGATACAGTATCAGTAACTGCAAACAAAGAAGTCCTTAACTGACAAACCTAATGTACTTATGAAAAAAGCTCTGCTAAAAGACCTGGATCTAGTCAGTGTGCAGGTTCATCTAGGTCAGGGAAGGTGGAGGAGAACCCAGCAGGCGACAGTGCCAGGTTAGAAGCTCCAAGTAAAACTTACAGAGCTGGCACACTGAAGTCGGAGGGAGGGGTTGTTTATGATAGTCTCTCTGGGTCAGGATGGTTTCATTTCATCTTGGTTTTAAAAGCAGAAAAATATTTACTATTCTGACATTAGAAAGTAACATAGACTGCCAGCAAGAAAAAGCAAAATAAAACAAATAACAAACATGAAAACTTTTGCAGGGCAGAGAAAGATCAAACCAGGCTGGGTGTGGCTGTTGGCTCATGCCTATAATCTCAGCATTTAGGAGGTAGAGGCAGGAGGACTGCCCTGAGCTTGAGGCTAGCCTGGACTACAAAGCAAGACCCTGTCTCAAAAAACCAAAAGGCAAAACAAAACAAAAGAAATATTGGGGCCGGAGGGTTAGCTCAGTGGTTCTGGCATCTGCCTTGCAAGCGCAAGGTCCTGAGTTCGATCCCTGGTAACCACATACAATGCTGGGCATGGAGACTCACACCCACCAGCCATCAATACCACATATCACAGTGCCAGGCATGGTGGCTCACACCTGTAATCCCAGCACTCAGGAGGCAGAGACAGGAGGACAGCTGAGTTCGAGGCTTGCCTGGGCCACACAGTGAGCTCAGAGCCAGCTTGAACTACAAAGTGAGACCCTGTCTCAAAAAAAAAAAAAAAAAAAAAAAAAAAAAAAAAAAAAAAAAAAAAAAAAAAAAAAAAAAAAAAAAAAAAAAAAAAAAAAAAAAAAAAATCAAGCCAGAAAGGAAAGAAAACCTCCGAATCAAACTTTCCCAGGTTACATTTTAATCTATTCTAAAGAATCAAAGTACAGCATTTTATATCTTCACATTAAAAAAAAATTCTTACTTGACACTTCTGAACTTAAGGAGTAAGGAGTATATGGTGCTATGGACGGGAGATGTGGCTCAGGGTAGAACAGACAGCTAGCATATGAGAGTCCTGAGTTTGATCCCCAGCACCACACAAACACAAAGTGCTAACTAAGCATGTCAGTAAATACAACAGCATGTCTAACTTTCCACCAATGGCAGGTATAATGCTGCCACTCTCAAATAGTGTGTTTGGGAACCAAAATTCGTATGTATATCAGAGTGACAACTAAGGTATCAGTTACACAGGGGAATGCAAATCTACAGTTTTCATATACACAAAAATATCCTGAACACAACATGAAGTGCTATACAAGGATAGTAGTTACTTTTTCCTGGTAACACTAAATATAAGCTGTATGGTCTAAACTAGTAGTTTTCAAACTCTTTTTTAAAGAAGCAAAATCTTTTATTCAAAGGAATCTTAGATACAATTTAAGATATAAAAAGTGCAGATGGTCACACTGAAAGGGAAAAATTCTCTACTCCCATGTATCTTCTTCAAATAGTCATTAGTCAAAACTAAGTCTTTAGTGCACATTTATGCCAAACTGGCAGTCTACTGAAATACAGAAGTTAGGTTTAGTAAGCAGTTAACCAAAGCAGGAAGACTGATGGCTAATGTTGAAAGAATTCCAATAGTTAAAAAAATACATAAATAAATAATTGTGGTATATGGTGATAACACAGCGTACAAATGATGGTGAAGAAAAATAACAGCTGTATTTGAAAATAAAAAAAAAGACAAGCCAGGTACGGTAGTAAAAATCGGTAACCCCAGCACTTGGGAGGCAGAGGCAGGATGATTGCTGCTCATCTGAAGCCAGCCTGAGCTACAAAGCCAGATTCTCTTAAGCCAAAACCCAAAACAAAATAAGGAAGACATTCAAGTTACTATAATATTAAACTTTTAATAACATCACCAACCTAGGTTAATATGTAAGAAATACAGATCCTTGGTACTTAAAAAACTGTAATGCTGATACTGCTATTTATATGCCCCAGCAGAATTTAAATTTAAAAAATTCTGTAAAACCATTTTTTAAAAAATAGAATCACAATTTATACCCGATCACATATTTACTTCTCAAATTATGATCCTTTTGATGTTCACAGTGCCAAGTGGGGACTTGATTTTACTTGATGCTTGGCTTGTTAAGTCTTATTTCTGAAGTTTCTTTGGATCAATGAGCTAACTAAAAGTGTTAAGTTATGCCAGCAATTTTCTAAGGCATTTTAAAGGCTCACGAACAGAATCAAAACAACAGTTACTTTACTACTGCTCACAGTGGTACTTTATTCTTGAGAATAGATCTTATGAGAAGTTAACATCATTCTAACGCTTATGTTGTCTCTTCCCTTCCTATTTCTTCTGCAGCAACACATTTAATATTTGTCTATATTAATCAATGAGTAAAAGCATGGTCGTCATAAAACCTTTTATAACCCCTTACCTTTCCTAAAATTTTCTAGTCCATTCTTAAGATTATTCTAGGACTTGTATCTAAAGTGATAAGCAGATAGCTTATTTGCTTCAAGGGTGTAAACCTGACATAATTAAACCAGTTTTAATGTGGGTAATTTAGTGTGTATTTACAAATGAACCTTATAAAGCTTTGATGGCCTTTCAATGAAGAACCATACTGACAGCCTACATTCTAGTCTTTAAACCACTACGTAATGTCTTTTTCTTAAACACATAGCACGGAGCAGAAGCACCTCATCTTTTATCCTCCTAGAAGCTCAAGCAAAGATCTTTGAGATCCCAGAAGCTCTTCACAGAAAGCAGCTCTAATAACCTCCTCCCCATTTCAGACAACACAAAATAGACAATCTCTGACTAGGAGCAAAATATTACTCTAAATTAACAGATAAAACGCTGCAGTAAGGCAGAATTAAGAACATAAAAGTTTAGTTCCTTTCCTTAAACTTAAGAGAAAATAAAATATAATAGAGGGGAAGTTTTTGGAACTAGAAAGAAGCTATTTTGCAATTGGCACATGCACTGAGTGCCATATCTGAAAACAAATGTCAATTATCTTGCTTAAAATAGTCATTTAGAACACTGTTAAAGACAAGAAGCCAGCCAAGAATTGTGACTTGATTTTTTTCTTCTATTAATTACTACCCCACTGGACTTTTACCATTGTCTCAATATAATAAAAAGCATCCATTTAACTTTAATAAAGCACCATACATACTCATTTTGTTCATTTTTAACCATATCAATTATTCAATTCCTTACCATTGTTTCCATAACTCTACTTTGAGCAGGAAAACTAAAATTTGCAAGACAAGGTGGTAATATTTACCTAAATACAATATCCTGTACAAAATGTTTAAACAAGTATTTGTCTTGCCACTTTTGTAGACAGTCCCTTCTACAAACAATCCTGCTCCAAGAGACACTGAGTCTCCTGGCCTCAGTGATAGCAAACCTTTAAGACCTTTCAATTACACAAATAATCTGCTGTGACACCAGTACCATAGGTTCGCCACTGCTGACCTCAAGTAAGGGGAGCACAAAATTCTCTTGGGTACATCAATCCATATTAAGACAGCTCTATTCACAAACTTGGGGGATATTTTTTTGGTGGTGATGAGGATGCAAACCAGGACCTGAATACATACTAGGGAACCACATACCAATGATTACATCTACAGCTTGTTTACTTTTTACAATGTTTTATGGCCTATTTGGCTCAGTTCAGCCATAAAAATCTAATTTTTAATCAGGCTTATGAAATTTCAACTTTTTAATGCATTCTTTCTTTACTCCTAAGTTTCCACTTTTTCTCGGCCTAATCATGCTCTTTTTTCCATTTGTCCTGTGATCTTACAACACATTCATTTTCCAATGAATGTGTTCCAGTTTGTTTGGCGGCCTGCATAAACTCTTATTCTGGATGTGACAACACAGGAGACAGAGAACATTATGCTAATTCTGGATATTATTTAATGCTGCTGAAATATATATGGGAGCAGTCATTTCATACATAACTAAAATCTTTTAATATATGCTGCCCTTTTTCATTATTGGCTCACAAAGCTGGTGAGAAAAACACTTTTCTAGTGTGTGGTGCTGAGGATGGAACCCAGGTCCTCATGTCTAACCACTCTAACACTAGTTTAACCCCTAGCCTGATAACTTTGTTAAAGGGGGTTCCTAAGCATTGTTTCCAAAATGAAAAAGAACAAATGTCCAGTAAAAACCTTTTAGGCAAAGTAAAGGATTGAGACTTGATTTCTACATCACAGTATTAACTGATAAGTTATGAAAAAGCAGTATTTTGAACCACTTAAAGAACCTCAAGGCTGCCTAATTTAAATTCTTGTTTTGCTGATTAGCAAGTAAAGGTATAGCAACTGCTTGCATGTGAGAGCTGGGTCTCAAGGCTACACTCCAGAACCAGGATGCAGTGTTCCACCCAGGTAGATGAGGCTCTGAGTTCTGATAGCAGGTTACATGCATATACTTGAAAGTGCACAATGTCAATACCCAAGACTGAAAAAAACATGACCTAGGACTATTACTTGATAGAGCAGTAAAGACATATTTATGTGTCTCACAATTACAACATTATCATTTTTCAGACGAATTTTTCTGGTCTTCACTGATGGAATCAACAGAACTCTTGAACCCAAGGTTGAAATGGCCTTAAAACATTGAAAAATTTAGCCAACCCAGGACAACTGACTGAAATAGTACACATCTGAAGTTAGTGGAATGATCCCATCACATCCAGAAAAGTATGGAAACAGGAACTCAGCTCTGGGGGAATTTGCCTTAAAATGTTATCATCACTGTAGATGATAAAAGTCACTCCAAGTCCCTTCTATCTGAATCCTGACTACAATCTTGCAAAATGAAAACCATAACCTTGGTATGCTTAACATGACAGCATTTCAAAAACCAGATGTATCTTTTGTCTGTTCCTTTATCATTACATTAGTAACACTCTTAAGCAGGTTTTTCTAATAGTGTGTGACTCTATGAAATGACTAGAACAGGCAAATCTATAGTTGTAGAAAGGAGATTAGGGCTGTTTAGGGATACGACAATGAGGTAGGATGGGATGGAGACTCAAGTGGTACTGTTTCTTTTTGAGGTAATGAAAATGTTCTACAATTAACTGGTAAAGTTGTAACAACTGCTATAGAAACAACTGAAACATACACTTTAAATGGGTGAATTGTGTGGAACATAAATTACAATGGTACCTCAGCTTACAAATTTAATTTCCTTTACAATTTGGGGAAAGATGGCTGTTTGCATGACACTGAATGTGGAGTTTGCGCATGGAAGCAAAATTCTGTGGAATGCTTGTTTGCAGACACGTATGTGAACTGAGGTATTATTGTACATCTCAATAAAGCTGTTACCAAAAGCTAAAAAAGCAAACATAGATGAGGTAAAGAATATAGTGTATGTAATTTTACTCAAAGGCAAGACACTTGTTAGCATAGTGTATTTATCCTTATAGATGACATATAATTTGCTTTTTCTTTTTTTGAACTGTGTCAGGGTAGGAGTGGCAGCGTACTGGAAGCCAGGGGCTACACATGCGAGGCATATGCTCTACTACTGAACTGTAACCCAAAACCCCTATTTCCTTGGAAAACCACATTCTATAGTGTTTATTCATGCAAGAAAAATGTTGGCTGAAAATTCTGTAAATTAATTTTTAAGAAATATGACTAGTTTGAACTGTGATATGACTTCAGTATTAAATGTATCCATATTTCCACCACTAGTATGAAAAATAGGAAAAATCTCATAAATATCTTTACAAAAAATGTGACAACACTTGGGATATATAATGTTAAAATATTTTGATATTTTACTTTCTTACAACAGTGTGAATATAATGCTACTGAATTGTTCAAAATAGCTAAAATGGTAATGTTTCTAATACAGGTGAGAAAAACTTCAATGTGACTACTGGAAAAAAAATTAAGGCAACAGCCATGACTATGGAAGTCTGCTTGTAATTTTATTTTTAAAGTTTTGCCCTCAGGCACGAATCAAAAACTTTTTATTAGTACATGTTTGTAGTGCATAATGATCACATTCCTTGTGGAGAGCTGGTACACAGACATAACACATCTTCATTCTTTTTTCATCTGCTTCCTCCTGCTCCCTCCCATATTTTGGTATCCTTCCCATTTGCAAAAGGATCTATCTTCCTATTTCCTATTATCTTATCTTTTATTTTGCTTTAGCCCCATAGTACCAGGAATCCAACCCAGGATCCTTGTGCTTGCTAGGCAGGTGCAGTGCCACTGAGCTACATCCCTGCTAGCTGTGTTCTTCCTTTATATTTAAGGTTTCTCAGGTAAGAGAAATTACTTAATGTTTATCTTATCTGACACTACTTAACATTATGGACTCAAGCTGCATCCATTTTCCTGTAAGTGAGTAAAGTTTATCCTTTATCAGAGTACTACTCCATTGTGTGTGCTATTTTTGTTATTCATTCATCTGTTGGATGGACATACAGATCAGTTCCAAGACTTAGCTGTTGTCAAGTGTGCTGCTATTAACATAGGTATGCACACGTCACTGTAATGTTATCTTTAACACTTTGGGAAGATATGCAGACGGAAAATACACAGCTGGGTAGAACGGAGTTTTCAGTTTTAAGGAATCTCCATATTGATTTCCATAGTGGTTGTACCAATTTATATTCCTACCAACAATGGAGAAGGCTTCCTTTAGTCATGGTCTCCCCAGCGTTTGCTTTTAATTTCTTGATGACGCCCATACTTTCTAGAGTAAGATGGAATCTCAGTGTTTTACCTAGCATTTCTGAGATACTGAATGTCTTTTCATGTACTTATTGTTCATCTGTACTACTACTACTGCTGAGAAATGTCTATTCATTTCAGGTGACCACTTTTTGGTAGGGTCTTACGGGGTGGGTACTTTCTTTTTAGTGTATGGAGACAGGCTCTCACTATGAAGTTCAGGCAAGACTTCAACTTACTATGTAGTCCAGGCTGGCCTTGAACTCCTGGAGATCCGCCTGCCTCAGCCTCTCAAATGCTGTGACTACAGGGATGTGCCACAGTGCACAGCTAGTTTGCTTGTAATTTTAACAGGATAGCCTGAGTTCACAATCTGGGCACTTATCACTTGATGGGGATTTGAACTGTGACTGAGCATTTGTTAACATTACTTAGAACTTTCCATGATACGAGTAGCTCACAGTGGCCTATGTATCATAGGTGAGCCAACATTGCTCTAGAGGAAGTCCCTAGAGGTACAATGGACTCAACTTTTGAACTCAGTTTGTAGGGGATGGTCGTAACTCAAGTTGGTTATAAGATAGAAATATCTTTTCCATAAGAAATAACAGTAATAATGTGCTCTGAACCTCCCAAAGCATTTTTTTCCAAAGCATCTTTTGACTAATCTTTTTATAATAAAAAACTGTTACATAGTGTGTACAATTTATCAGAAACACCAATAATTTTGTGTTCACCAAAAAGTCATATAATGTCCCTAGTTTACCAGAAACAACAATTTCATACTGTACTCACCATTCAGGTTGACATCTTTGGCTTGCAGGAAGGGAGGATGAAATGGAAGGTGGTTATTTTTGGAAGGAGAGTCCCCTTCCATAAGAATATCAGGAATCTGGCTCTCTGGTGTCCTTTCTCTCCTTGTGAGAGTCTGTAGCCCACTAGCACCTGATTCTGGCTCGCTAGGTCTCAACTTTTTCATAACTAAAACCTCACCTAAGGTTGTCTGTTTCTGTCTTTTCTTTAACACTGTTCTGTAGTAATTAATGACATTGTCATTAAGCAAGTCAATGCAACGACTGGCTTTTTCTCTGTCTGGGTGGGTCTTCTCCACAAATGTTTGTAGCTCTGTCCATGTTTCCAGGATCTCCTTTATTTCAGAAGAACTTTGCAGCACTGATTGTTGATATTTCCCTTCCTCTTCAGAAATCTCCTCAGCTGCCACTCTCTGTTGTTCAGCCAAAAGTTGCTGAAGTTCCTCTGTAGACAATTCCTCTGAATGTTCCTCTACCAGTTCCTCAATATCACCACTGTCTACCTGCAAGCCTATGGACTCTGCTATAGTGACAATGTCATCAACTACAGAGTCAACTGAAGGCTCAGGCTCCTCTACACAGCCTTCAAAGTCTCTGTCATGTACAATATTAGGCCACACATTCTTCCAGGCAGATCTCAGTGTCCTTAGAGAGACATTGGCCCAGGATTTCTCAATTAACCCCACACAGGAAAGAATGTTGTAATGTTCCTTCCAGAACTCTTTAAGGGTTAAATCTGTATCTGAGACCATCTGGAAGCACTTCAGGAACAGTTCCTTGGTATAAAGCTTCTTAAAGTTAGCTATAACCTGTTGGTCCATAGGCTGCAGTAAAGGAGTTATATTAGGTGGGAGGAACTCTACGGAGAGCCATGGGAATTCTTCAGCCAATTCTTCTTCCAAATCTCGTGGGTGAGCAGGAGCACTGTCCATGAGGAGGAGAGCCTTGAGTGGTAAACATTTGTCCTCCAGATATTTCTTAACAGTAGGACAGAAAAGGTCCCTGATCCACTCAAGAAAAAGTACTCTTGTTACCCAGGCTTTTGCATTAGATCTCCACATGACCCCTAGCCTATTCTTCATGACTTTATGTTTTTTGAACACTCTAGGGGTCTCGGAGTGATAAACCAAGAGAGGCTTTACCTTGAGGTCACCACTTGCATTGGCACATAACAATAAGGTTAGCCTATCCTTCATAGGCTTGTGGCCTGGCATTTTCTGCTCTTCCTGGGTAATGTATGTTCTCCTGGGCATTTTTTTCCAGAAAAGGCCAGTTTCATCACAGTTGAAAATTTGATGAGCGCAAAAGCCATTTATTTGTGTCATCTTTTCAAAGTGGTGTATGTAATCATCAGCAGACCTTTTTTTATCAGCACTGGCTGCTTCACTATGCCTAGTTATGATATGAACGCCAGTTCTTCCTTTAAAATTGTGAAACCACCCCTTACTGGCACGAAATGTTTCACCATTATCACTCTTTGATGGTTTATCCTTTATGAGATCTGTATGTATGGTCCTAGCTTTTTCACAAATTATGGACTCAGATAGGCTGTAGCCTGCCATCTGCCTTTCGTTTATCCACACTAATAATAACCTTTCTACCTCATCTAACACTGTTGATCGTGACTTACTAATCTGAGTAACACCTTTAGCAACATTAACTTCCTTATACAAATCTTTTCTCTGTAAGATTGTAGAGATGGTGGATTTTGACATGCTGTACATATTAGCAAGATCGGTCACACGAACACCACTCTCATATTTCTCCACAATTTCCTTCTTCTTTTCGATTGTGATTGCTTTCTTTACCTTCCCTTCCTTCCTTAGCTTCTTTTCTAGCTTTTTGGGGGCCATTTTGATAGCAGTAATCGTAGCGATTATATAAAGCACTGACCGATATCACGTCCACAAACACGCGCATCTGGGCTCAGACTGATGCTTACGTACACTTACATACGCTTTTCTGGCATCGCGAGTCTTTGTTTACAACCGCACAAGCGGCCAGCATTCGGGTCGTAACTCAAGACTTTGGTCGTAAGTTAAAACTAAATTTCCGGTCCGTTACCCAAGTTGTTCGTATGTGAGGCCGGTCGTAACTCGAGGGTCCACTGTAATACAGAATTTTGAAGGTCTTTATAAATTTCCTAACCATTTTGAACAGTGTTAAATTAGGTATTCTACAGTAAAACATTAATGGAATCTTGGTCACTTTTAAGTATTTTTTAAAAAAAGCTTAGTAGAGTTCATTTTCTTGACAAATCTGCTCTACTTTCAGAAGTGAGGAACAGTACAATATATCATTTTTGGCAATAATGGTCCTAATTCATTCTGCCTTAACTAATAAGATTTAATACAGCTGGGGTTACTTCAATGAATTTAGTTATTTTTTGCTTTGCAAAACCGAGCATGTGGCAGCACAGAAAGATCTTCAGAGAATTTCCATGTGCTAAGTTTTAAAATCACCTTCAGTTTCTTTTAGTTAGAAAAAATACAGCTGCAAAAAAAAAAAAAAAGTACAACTGCAAAAGTGAGAAGTCTTAGGAAAAATAAAAAGTCCTTTGAGAGGTAAGAGAATGAAAAAAATTAATGTAGCACTTTAAGCTGTTTTCTTTCACACGAGTATAGTTTGTTAACCAAAAATTATTAATAAACAGCCTGGTTCACTGCATTATCAATGATACAAATTATAATCACAGTCACTTAAAGAATTTGAATTTTATGATTATATGTGGGTGACACTACTGATACTACCAGTAGACGTTTTTATGCCTCCATATTACAATAACAACATAATCATTTTCAGATTTCCATGGTCTTAACTGATGGACTTAACAGAACACTTAAGACATGCAGCAAGACAAAGTAAGCACATTAAAGGGACACGACTTGTTTTTACACCCCTGCCCCAGTGGTATCTCTAGCATCTCTATCAGTGGCTGGTGACACAAAGCAGGCACTCAATACAGACTGCATGTGGCCCTGTCTAAAAAGGGCTTATGGATATGATACTTCTTAAATACCTACAGTAAAAGAGGTGATATGTTTTTATTTAAGATTTTTAAAAAAGGGGGCACTCATTCTCAGCACAGGATAAGACTATCTACACAGTACCATAGCAAGCAAAAAACAAAAAACCTGGCCAAAGGCAGGAAAGCAAGGAGGTCTAGGAATTAGTACTGCAGAGAATGGCTCTTCTGTCAAATTTCTGACCAATAGTGAATTTTAAGACTGGAAGGACCAGATAATGACACGGTGTAGGGCCTTTAATGTGAAGCTAGAGTCTATTGCTATGTCTGCTATGTACCCAAGAACATGCTGCAGGTGGTGCTGGCAGATGGAGAAATAGAAAAGCAATTTCATTTGGGGATGATAGGGTTGGGAATCGGACCCAGGCATATTAGGAAAGCACTGTAGCACACAGCAGTATTCCCAACCCCAAGACGTAATATGCTTTTACTTGTAGTTTTAAGAGGATTAATCTGGTCGTGTTCAGCAGGACCCATTAAGAAAGGTCCAGAGGGACCGGGGATTTAGCTTAGTGGTTTGGGTGTCTGCCTTGCAAGCCCAAGGTCCCCGGTACCACATACCACAATGGTGGCATGGTGGTTCACTCCTGTAATCCCAGCACTTGGGAGGCAGAGGCAGGAGGATTACTGTGAATTCAAGGCTAGCCTGGGCTACATAGTGAACTCAGGGCCAGCCTGAACTACAAAGCGAGACCTTGTCTCAATAAAAAAGGTCCAAAGAAAGTAATCAGGTAGACATGTGCACCAGATCCAGCTAAGGGGCATAATCACCAGGAGTTTATATCCATTCCATACCTACTCAATCTGAAAGATCTATGAAACCACCATTCCCTTAGCTATCTGGTAGTAAGACACTGAGTTCCCAGCAAAAGGAAAGAAAAAGAACCTTTTCAAAAGTGTAGCTCATTGCCACAGTCAAAGTATGCCTGATCTATGGGCCACATATATACACTCTTGCCCTGATACTTATTAGCTTACAGCCCTAAAAATGTCACTCAACCTCTAGAAGTCTGTGTCCTCATAGTATGATACTGTTAAACTGTCAGAAGGACTAAATGAAGTGATGCAAATTAATACCTTAAAGTAGTTATCATTATTACCATACATCAAATCAGATAACAGAAAATGACTGAAAATTCTGAGTTCACAAAAGGGTATATATCTCTTTTTT